>JASCZW010017535.1:0-16893 GCA_034211315.2 Aedes japonicus | reverse complement strand
ACACGCAAATTTTTCAAACGACTGCTGTAGAAAATGAAATTTTTCTTCTGAAAACAGTGAGGTGACGGCAGCTGTTAGGAAGCTCTTTTTCTGGCTCTTTATCCATTCTGAAATAATGTTATTTGGTTGCAATTGCAATCGTGTTGGTTTTTCGATTTCTTGAACAAAGGGTTTGTATTATTAATCCTGTGACACTTGAAACTTGTTTCATGCTTAATGCTCTAATTATACCACATCTCACAATTGCGGAGCTGGTAGCAGGTCTCTTTTCAGAGCATTGGTAACTATTTCAATACTAGTCTCCAAAGAGTCTCCATTTGAATAGTCCCTGAAGTCTCTTTATCAGTCACGTTAAAATGAACCTCGATAACGAACCGACGGGCACAAAAATAAGAGGCGCGCAACGAGCAAGGTGGATCGATCAAGTGAAAGGCGTCCTGCGATCCCTTCTCAGAATGCGAGGCTAACTTCTGTGTACAATGGAGTCCTTTAGTGTCAACGTCAAATTGAAACTGACGTTTGTTTACAGAAAAAATATTGCTTAAAATAGTAGAGTTTGGTGAGACCATTCCAATTATGGCAAATATATTCCAGCTCAGTTCTCTCAATAACTTCTAGACTATTTCTCTTGCCAATTTTTGAGTACTTCTTCGGCTAGGGTGTTTACGTTTTTCCTGAGCTCATTGGTTATCGCCGAAAATGACATCATCAGAAAGATACCAAGGCGCATCATGGCTGGCAACCGTTCCCACTTTGGGCTCCGAGACACGTCGTGATCTAACAGATTTTGTCGCACTACAAAGTTGATAATCTACATAACATCGATTCGACCGGTAGCTTTCTACGGCCACAAAACACGGACAATGCTCATGTATGACATACTCGTCTTTGACGTCTTTGAATGGAAAGTGTTGTGGAGTGTAGATGGAAGATGTAACGTGGAGGAAGCAAATGAACCACGAATTGCACGAGTGGCTGGAAGAACCATCGTTCACACCGCTGAAATCGGTCAACTACGGTGGGGTGGGTAGGTGGTAAGAATGTCATCTCAGTAAAAATGATTCTCTCAAGCGAACCAACAGTCAGAAGAAGATTAGGTGCGCAACGAGCAAGGTAAATCCATAAATCGACTCTGGGACCCCGCAAATTCCGTGCCTGGCAAGTGCAAAAACGGTGGCTGCATTTGCTTGATTAGTTCCTCGAGTTATGCAAAAAATTTGTGTTTCATTTGTATGAGAGCTCCCTTTAAGAAGGAGGATGGGTCTAAAACTACCATAAAAACACATTCTAAATTTCATGATCTACTGTTTTGATTGGTTCTTGAGTTATGCAGAAATTTGTTTGCAATTGCTAGAGCCCCCTTCAGATTGAGAGGGGTCTGAAACCATCATCAGGCAGACAGACAGACAGACAAACAGACACAAAGATACACAGACAGACAGACTTGCCCACTTTAGTTGACCGATTTTATCAGTGTGTTCGATTGAAGGTTCGGCAAATCTGCAGCCTGCACCAGCAAATAATGCAATTAGATGCAATCCTCCATGTTTCGTCTTCCACCTACGCTCCATAAGATGGTGATGAATGATTTTTACTTATTGAAATTAATAGAGAAAGCATATTTTACATTCACAGCTTGCCAACCCAGTTAGGATCATTATCCATCCAATTTAGTAGGATCAGACTCTTCCTTAGGCCGCCGCATTTGAACTTGAAGGTAACTCCTCATCACACCATCACTTAAAGCTCGATTCAAAGTAAATCTGGACGCAAGGTATAATACACCACCGCTTCCCTGGTGGTTGGCACAAAAAAAAAACGATTGACAGGCATTTATTGATGTTCCATTGACGAAGAAATTGTCACACAATGACGTCGAAGGTTTACATTGAAGAGTGTCTGAAAAAGCGGGATTTTACCCCTCTAGCCCGGCAGCCACAAGGCCAACGTTACGTTTTAGCCGGGATTAGCCAGCTGCCACTATTCTAAGGAGGTACTAGAATGGTATGCTGCAAACAATGTTAATTTCGTCGCCTGAAGGATTAATCCTCCGAATTGCCCTGAGTTCAGACCGATCGAAAAATATTGGGTAATTGTCAAGCGAAAACTTCAAGGACGCAGTGGAATAAGTTTGCCGGTACAGTGTCACCAGCGACCGTGCAGATCATGATGGCATTGATCACAATAGTAAAGTGTGACATTTCGTTCGAAATCATAAAATGTAATAACTTGTCTGAAAGCTGAATAAATACCCTTTTCTTTGACGTTTTGACCAACCGTGTTTGTTGTTTAATTCTTGAGTTATGATCACTTGAATGCGCCCAAATTTACTTTGAATCGGGATTTATGAGGACTGCAGTGGTTAGCGGCGGTCCTCCCAAGCAACACAGCTTGTCTTAAACAAGTTGGAAGTACTGTTAAATAACAAAAGCAGGTTATAAATTTAGGTGTATAATACTTTATTTCATACTTTAATACGACGCAAAAAGCGCAAAAAGTGAAGACCTATAAAACATAGAGTGGAAAAAAAAATTAACCTCATACAAAAATATAACATCACCAAGCGTGGGATTTGAACACTAGTCATTGGCGTGATAGGTTTGTAGCTTCTTTGCTAAGCCAACTCAGATTGTTTAAAAGTGAACTCTGAGTATCTATGATATGCTTCCCGTTGGCAGTGAAACCACAATATTCATCGTAATGAGAAAAAAGAACTAGTTTTTCAAAACATGGTTGGTGTAATGTAATTTCAACAGTATGTAGAACTATCCATGAAAATAGTTCTTGTTTATGTGTTATAAATGTATGGAAACATGTTTTTAAAAACAATAATAAAGTATATATCACTTGGAGCAGTGTAAAAAAGTATTTTTAGCTCGACCGTTTATCAAAGTGATATAGAATTCGAGAGTTGCAAACTGCTCCAAGCTTGACATGTTTTGCAATACGTTTATAATGCATTTATAATACAAACAATTATAAATCATTCTAAAAAGATGTTTTGTGTGTTACTTGGGCTGTAACAAGAGGATTGCTTCTTATCCTCTCGCCTAATTCCTCATCCGATTCCGATAAGTCTAAATCATGAAGTTGGGATACGGAGAATGTTGCATCTATTTCGGACATGGCTGGCGATCTATGCAGGCTGCTGAATTGGTACTAAATCCCCATCATTAGCATCAGCAACAACTGCTGTTGCCGTCCCAGAGATTGAGGTACTGTTACTTCTTGCTGCTCCTGTGGAAATTGCAGGGTGGCCACAGACTAGGAAAAATCGGGAAATGCGGGAATCCAAAATCATCGGGAAATATACGGGAAAAAGGCGGGAATTTCAAAAGTCATCGGGAATTTTTGTCATATGGAAGGAACCATACTCACACCTTTTTGAAATGATTTGAGTAGCGTTTTTGTCATTTACTCGGTCCACCGATCTCATTGTTCAGCCTGTTCAAAACGTACCGCTTAGAGCATCTTCAGCGGTGGTCTATTTTAACATCTTTATAGTTGATTTGCATCAGCAAACTTAAAAAGAACCAGCTAAAACAGACCAACTTTGCGTTCCCCGCACCGGTGTTGTATTTCTTGTTGTTAAACCCACTAGCACCTATCATCTTGTCAATCTTACAGTATCCAGAGATCATAAGTTTTTTTTTCAGAAACCTAGGATTTTTCGCAAACTTTTTTCCATGAAACATACCATAAAATCAAGAAACTTTCCAGAAATTAATGGTTCTTCCTAGAAGTTCAGACAACTTTCCTGAAATTCAGATTGTTTCCTAGGAATTCAGGGAATTGTCAACAAATTCAAGGAGCTTAGCACGAGTTCAGGGAAGTTTCCAAAAGTAAAGGGTTTTTCACAGAAGTTCAGGTAACCATCCGGAATTTCGGGGGTCTTCCAGAAGTTTACAAAACTTATCAGATTATTTCGGGTATTTTTTAAGAAATTCATTGAACTACTTAAGATGTACAGGGAACTTCCCAAAAATTCAAGGAGCTTTCCAGAAAATGAGAGAACTTCCAATAGAGAACAGTCAAGAAATTCATGAAGCTTTTCAAGAGTTTGCGGATCTTCCTAGAGGTTTAGTGAACATCTAAGAATTTCAAGAAGCTTGCTTGACATATACAGGACTTCTTAGAAGTTCAGCGAACATGTAGGAGTTTAAAAAACTACCTTGAAGTTCAGGGGTTCTCATAAATTCAAAAAACTTCTGCAGAACTTCAGGAAATTGCTCACAAAGATCATGGAACTCCTCCAAAGATCAGAAAACTTTCCATAAGGTCAGCAAACATCTCAGACGTTCAGAGAACGTCCCAGAAATTCAGAGACATTTCCCAGAAGTTCAGGGAACTTTCCAAAAGCTCGAAAAAAACTCCCAGTATGCTCAGGGATTCAGCAATTCAGGAAATTTCTCAGTAGTCCTACGATCTTCCAAGAATTTCAGAAAACTTCCCCAAGATCGGGAACTTTCCAGAATTTCAGAAAACGTCCCAGATAAACAGGAAACTGAGATTTTTTGAGCATTCTAAAAGTTTAGGAAACATTCAAAGGATTTTTCCATAAGTTTGGGGAGCTTCCTAGAACTTCAGGGATCTTTCCAGGTGATCGAGAAATTTTCCAATCGTTCCGAAAACATCCCAAAAGTTCAGGGTATTTAAGTTTTAAGAAGAACTTAAACTTCTTACTGCTCGATAATTTTTCGAACCCAACCAAAACGAGAATAAAGAAACTAACTACTTTTTAATCAATTTCTTAGAATTTCCACCTATTCACAATCTTGGAGATCATAAAAAGTTCTTGTACGGTTTAACAACATCTCGGTAATGCTAACTATTCCACAGAAATTCCACGGCTTTCAAGATTTTTGTTTCCAACTTCTCGTAAGTTATTTAAATATGTGTGATATTCTGCTTTTTCTCACAGAATATGTACCTGCTGGAAGTTAAAACAACTTCTGGGAAGCGAAATCTGGTTTTCTAAGTTCCCGTCATTTCCAAAAAGTTGTTCCCATTCCATGAATGATCAGCAAACTTTTTGGAAGTTCATCCAAGTTTCCAGAAACGTTAATACTTTTTCGGCAATCCAATGAACTTCTCTAAAGTTCCACCATTTCTCTTCTCGAAAGACAGCGAGCAAATTTCATGTTTATCTGGAAACTTCCAATTATTTTATACAACTGCCGAGAAGTTTAATCAACTTCTGGCATGTTCATTACACATATTTCCACCCGATATTCATAAATATTCCGAAGATCATTAAATTAAATTTTTAAAGAGTTCGTTCAGTAAGAAACTTAGAAGCTTATACATGAAATGAAATGATGCAAAATAGATCCGGTATAAAACTAAATTTACAAACACCAGCGATGCAGCGGTGTTTTTGCGTTTGGTCTAAACAATTAAATCCAAACCACGATTTGAACCACCGTTGAAGATGCTCTTATAAGATCTGGCTACACGGCTGTAAAAGGTGAGGCCAGAAATGAACTTATCTTTCATGTGGTGGCGAATGTGTTTGAAGTTTGGCAAATTGCGTTTGTATGGGTGTTAAAACATGGTGAAAGAAGAATTTGGGCAGCTGTGCTCAATGCCGTCTGACGTTGTTTGCCGGATTCCAGAGAAAAGAAAATGGTTTGGACAAATTTTGGCTAGAACCAAGAAGAAGCTACCAAATTTGACAACATATGTTGAAAATTGGCTCATCCTGTCGCACAAAAAGGCGTATTTTAAATAAATGGAAAGTGTCTGGTGGTAAATCAAACTGGAAAAAGTTTGGGAGCTCAGAGATTTAGCTACGAGTAATTTATATTAGCTCATCTTAACAGTTGGGAAAATAAGGCAAAAATGCGGGAAAAATGCGGGAAAAATGCGGAAATTTTTATATCAAGATTGTGTGGCCACTCTGAAGTTGTTGCCTTTGAATTGTTTGTTACAACTACAAAACGACAAATTTCCTCAAGGATAAAGACTTTCACAACTACTCTAATTTTCGATTGGACTTGGAAAGAACTATTTTGTTTTGGAGTCCTATTGACGGCAGATGGGCAGGTAGGTTATGGTAGAAATTAAACCTGTGCATGAAGATCGAAGTAGATTACGATCTTAAATTGACGTTTTTCTATTTGATTTTTCCACGAAATATTGAACTTCGGAAGCTCAATATTTCGTGGAAAAATCAAATTGAAAAAAGTCCATTTAGGATCGTGGTCTACTTCGATCTTCATGCACAGGTTTAATTTCAACCATAACCTACCTGCCCATCTTTGCTCCCAAATGTTGCAACGTATCCTCCTCTCTCTCTCTCTCTCTCTCTCTCCACGCTAAGCCCACCGACCCCAACTATTGAGACGTTACGTGAAATCAACGTGGCGTCATAAATTCCCATCGCCCCAAAAGAAAGACCTCGATTTACTGTTTTGACAATCGAAATCATTAACGGATATGATTTCGGCCCTGTGCGAGCACGCGCAGTAGGTCACAATCACCCACACTCAATAATAAACCCTTTCTTCACGGCCCATTCTGTTGAGCCACCCGCTCGGAGATTAGAGCCCAACCCTTCGCCGTCGTCGTCGTCGTCGTCGCCGCCATGCGCTAAGCTCGCTGGCTCCAGTCATTCATCGCTCATCTCAATGTGCTTCCTCCCGCCGCGTCGGTCCGTATTTGGGTTAAGCGAACACGCTAAGCCCATACAACGACGCTCTTTATCACGCGTCGTCTCACTGCTGTTCTCGAAAGCCCTTCCCGGTCTGTTTATATTATTCAATCGCGTCACATTAAATTGGATTAGTGAGACACTTTAGCAGCAACCAGCCATGGTGGTGAATCGTTTGTGCGTTTGTGCTGGGTTGGGTGTCATTTCCTGTTTTACAGAAGCTGTCCCACTTCTGACTGAGGGCTGGAAAAAGTCAAGAACCACTGCAGCCAGTCAGTGTGGTCTACAACAAACTGCACACCTCGAAGGGGGGGGGCAACCGAATAGCCGAATAGTTTAATGGATCCGAATTTTACGAGCGACAAATTTTCGATTTCCCAACGCCGTTTCTCGCCGAAAAGCGTCGCCCTAATCGGTTGCACTAATTGGTTTCGGAGTTTCTCGATGCAAACACAATCGACGAATCCGAAGAAATTGGGATAGGTTATTGATGGGTGTGTGCGAGGTGGAAGTGATGTGAGCATAATGGGTCACTAAAGAGATTTGTTAAGCAGAGGACGATGACGGCAGTGACGACAAAAGACGAAGACGGGAATCATAAATAACCGAGGGAATTAACACGAGAGACAAATTGGATTTCGTCTTTCGCGTCATTCCTCGCTGCGCTTGGAGACACCTACCGAGTGGCTTGGTGGTGGTTTGGACCGACGTTCGGATTAGAAGAGAAGGGAAAATTGAGCCCACAAACGATGGCATTTGAGTCGAGTGACCTTAAAAGCACGTGTGCGTGAGCTTGGCGCTGCTTGGCGACAGATGACCCAATTTCGGGTCAATCCAATCCAAATCTCGTCGCAAGTACTTGAAGGGGTTCCATCCGTGCCATAAAGTAGTTCACTTACATGAGCGTTATGCGTTATGCAATGTCACCCGGTTTCGATGGTCGAATCGACGTAACCGCCGGCCGTTGCTGTCAGTCTTATGGATTTGCGGGGGCGGTTTACTGTTTTCAAATGCATCAAGGCAAACCGAGGTGTCGATACACGGCGTTCGTTCGGAAAGTGTAAACACAATTGAGAATGACACGAGCGACCGAGTGGGTGGGGCAGCGTTGACATGTCTGTGTAAGTTAGCGAGGGAAAATCTAGAAAGTCAGAGGTCGTTCCAGTCTTTCACCCTAACCCACTTTCCAGGATCGGTACGGTATGGAACTTCGTCATTTCGGCCAGAAAGCCAGAAGGCGTCGGCCGATGTGTCATAAATCATGTCTACCTCGAAGGAGATTTATGCCACGGACGGGCTGACGTAATGGTTCAGTGCAAGTAGGCCGTGCGCTTTCCTGGTTGTTTGCGGGTGAATTTGCATTTCAGGGGATTCCGGTGATTGACAGAAAACTACTTGCATTGCGGATCGAAATATCAACACGGTGATCGAGAAATGTCAGCACGGTCTGGATCGCCAGAGGTACACAACGATCCCAGCTCAGAGAGTTAGTTGAAAGATCCAGATTGGCGGCTGGGATAGTGAAATTGCACAATCGATTACAGTTACTGTTAGGAACACCGACTTCGAAAGCTTATCGAATGTGCGATCGATGGAATGGGTGGGTAAGGCGAGTGACAAAGTTTTGCTGTCATTTTATTAGATTCTTTGAGCTTGTTGCAGTTTTCTGTTAGTATGTCGCTAACAAATGGCCACGAAAGCGATAGCCATTAATTTTCACCTACGTAGAGTGAGGTCATAAACAGGACCGGACCGCGCGAGAACGTGAAGGTATTTTGTGCAATTAAAACACGAGGCAAAGCGCGGTACAGTTTTTACTACGCCGAAGTATTTTCAATTAAAAATTGATAACATTTTCTTTTGATGAGCCGGTTACTGTGGAATTCTTGGATTTTCGGACACAAATTCAATAAGATGTGAATGCTTATTTGGTCGCGAGTGCAGAAAACGAATTACGAAACATCCTCGAAAATTTTAATTCTTACGAATGAGCAAACGAGTGTAATTTTGGAGGCGAGCACTGGTGAGATCAATCTGATTAGAAATATATTTAACAAAATCCTTTTTTTTCAAGTATTTCAAAATGCGTGTCTTGTTTGGAAATTTAACATTTGCGCATCTGGAAGTGTGTTGCAGTTGACTTCTCCAAACGATATCGGTAATGTTTATATCCGGGGCTCATTGTATGTGAAAGTAACCTCGGAACGGGCTTGACTCTCCAGACATTCTGAAATAGGTTGAAGGATCACTGAAAGGATTGCCTCAAACTGATTTCTTGTATAAAACCATTGCTAGGCAAGTGGTGTAAGAAAACACACACAAGACATCCCAACATGTAATGCTTCATTGTGTAGCCAGAGGATGTTTTTAGAACTTGAATTTGGATCTACATTTCCGTTTTTCCTACATTTCATTTTGTGATATTTCTTGTTGATTGTTAGTGCACCATATTGGAAAAACGGACAACAATATCGGCACTTTTCTTGGACTTTTTCGGTTCGAATTCCTTATTTTATTTTGCAAAATTTTAGTGACAGTTAATAGGAGATTTGATTCATTGACTTATCCAAACAAACTTAGAAAGAAAGGGGGCACAATGATCTACTTAATAGACTGTCCAATACAAACCCATCATGGTCATGCACCACAAATCCGTAAAAATTATTAGCAACTTGATTGTAGCTGAAATAAGTAACATTGCAGTTTTTTTTATCAAATCATTTATTTGTACAGTTGAATTTAAAATTGAAGGCATTTTAAGCCGGTTTCTGTGCAATTCTTGGATTTTTGGTTACAGGGCTTCAAATGGTGAGTTGACAACTTGGCAGGAGGGTGCGACCGACCTCCGGTCCTCACAAGTTCCTACCTCACGCCTCCACGAGTCATATGATCACAAAAGACTGCCAGCTGAAACATGGAGACGCTGGTTGGCGTAGCCTGGGCAATGTTGTCAATCCGACAATAGCGAAGTGAGGGGGTGCGACCGGTAAATCATATCATAATTTTCCATTCTCATATCTTTCATGTCTTCCAGGTCATCAGGTATTATAAAATAATTTAAAATTTAAAATTCATTTTTTTTCTCATGTCATACATTGTCTAAGTTTTCTGGGAGTTTGTCTACAATTGCAACAAAACAGCAGTCGGCACAGATGTAATTTTCAGTTTATATTATAATATCCCTTGACTTTATATATTATCACATAGGACATTGTTTATTCATAAACATTATCAATCTTCTTTATCATCATCATTATCATTTTGATCATTACTGTTGTTTTCAGGATTTATATTTTAACATATTTTTTTTTTTAATAATTTTGCACTTATTACCTAATGTATTTTTCAATTCCAGTTTGCAAATAGACCTTTTCCAAATCTGTGCGGTTTGCCATTCGGATTGTGTCTGATGTAACAAGTTCTATTTTTGTCAGTACCGTATCATAACTCACAATACCATTCTATTTGATGATATTGTTTTATTGTTTTTACTTCATAGATGATATAAAAATTGCTTTTTGTTGTTTTACGTCCATTTGTCTTTAACTCCCTGTCAATAAAATCTTCTCTGTTTTCCTTACACAGGAGCAATAATTTTTAAGCCAGCAAAAATAAAAGCGTATTGCTGTAATAAAAATCAACACCAAGCAGCAAATAGTGACCATGTCAACAATAGATTAGAATGTATAAATGTAATTTTTGTAAAATTTAACAAACTTTTTTAGGATACCTCAAATCAAGATTTTGGGAAATTGCTGCTATCGCTGAAAACGAACGGAAACATTCTTAAGCGCGAAAACACAGAACTCTCCACTTTAACACTTTACAACATTTCTTATATTTCAGGATCCACCGAAAGAGATCATGAATAATAGATACCGAATGATTGCAGTATTTTTTCATTTACATAAATATATACACTATTATATAAATATTTCATGGGAATGGGAGGGACCATCAGGGCACCCGATTGAAGCATTCTGGATGGGGAGAGTGGAAATGCCAACTCCCATTGTTAACAGTTTGTGAATAGAGGGCGGGCTCTTCTCCCGCCCATTGGGGCGTCCTCATGTTAGATTGCTTGCTTTTTTTGACCAATTGTCCAATCTTGTTGTTGGAAGGAGATTCTTTATATCCCTGTGGATACGTATAAGTGATGTTGCCTATCGATCTACCCAACCCCTTTTTGGCCCTTCATACAATCGCATGATTAGGATAATCAGTGGTTATTAAAGCTTGATCAAGTCTAACAGCGAGGAGAGCTCACTGCTGTCGGACTTAGTTTCCGTGCTACAATGGGTGGTAGCCCGACCAGGAGCGCATAACATAAAAATTACAAAATTATAACAAACTTTGTTACAACTAACTGATTATGATATAAATTTGCTTGAAACATTTTCACCTGGATAATTGTTAAACTTACTTATAACAAATTATGATATAATGCCCTGGGAGGCACAATCCGCGCAAAAAAATAAATTAATTCTAACACTAGCTGATTTGAGTTTGCTACATCGTAACAAACCTGTTACAAAGTTTGTTTTGTTTATGTTATATGTGTATCATAGTTTGATAGAATTTTATTATCTCTAGAGGATCTTTTGTTAGAATTTCAGTTATTTTAACAACATCCGCAATCTAAATTCTAACAACCTCTGTTATAAAAACAGCGTAACTGAATAATAAAACCTGAAATAATTTTGTTCTTCCCTTTTGGTCGGGAGTACATATCATACATCATACAATTCTTGGATTTTTGGTTACACATTTAATAAAATGTGAATGCTTATTTTGTCGCGAGTGCAGGAAACTAATAACGAATTAAGCTTGAAAATTTCAATATTTACAAATGAGCAAGCGAGTTTAATTTTGGAAGCGCTCATTAGTGAGATCAATCTGATTATAAATATATTAAAAATCCTTTTTTCAAATATTACAAAATACGTGCCTGGTTTGGAAATTTAACATTTGCAGCATCTGGAAGTTTGTTGCAGCACACTTATCCAAACATTATCGGAAATATTTATATGCGGGGCGTATTGTATGCGAAAGTAACCTCGGAATGGGCGTGACTTTCCAGACTTTCTGGAATAAGCTGGTGGATCACTGAAAGAATTGTCCTAAACATATGAAAAAGCAAATGCATATCACAACATGTAATGCTTCATTGTGAGGCCAGAGGATGTTTTTGATCTTGAATTTTGATCTACATTTCCTTTTTTTTTACATTTTTTTTTTGTGATTTATCTTGTTGTTTGTGAGTGCACCATATTGAAAAAACGGACAACAATATTGGCACATTTCTTTGACTTTATCGGTTCGGATTGATTAGTTTGTTCTGCAATATTTCAGCGACAATTAAAAGGAGATTTGATTCGTTGGTTTTTCCATTCACATTTTGAGGGAAGAGGGGCACAATGATCCACTTAATGGGCTGCTCAAGACAAATGGCACCACCACTAAGACTTTCAAGGATTAAGAATTTTATATAGGAATACTTCAACAGTAGTTTGAAGGAACTCTCCGGTAATTTCTCATAAGGAATTGGTACTGCTTCTTTTTCTTTCTTTATTTTGGTGGCTCCTAGACTTAGGCTTATAAGTAACAAGTTCTGTTATCCCAGTTATCTATTTGATTTCCGCTGTTATTGCATAACAAATTTAATTATCACCATCGGCAAATTTTGTTATCATATGTTATCATTTTGTTCACACTATTTTTTATGAACGTTATCAGTTGAATTGTCAAACTAAAAATATTTCCAGCATATTTGAACAAGAACTTTTGCTTTCAATATAAATATATTTTTCAGTTATTAGCATTAGAATTTGATTTCGAATTGATAACATAATTTGATACTTTTTCAATAAATTTGCTTATAATACACGATTTGTTATCAAGTTGATAACAAAATATTATTATGATATTCAATGATTATTTTTTTGTTATTCATTCTGTTTTTTTGGCTGTTTATTCAGCCTCAATGATAACATATTCAGTGATCAAAAAATGATAACCTGGTATTAGAACTTGTATAATCCTTTGCTCGGGTTCCCAAGCAACACAGCTTGCAACAAACAAGTCGAAAGTACTGTTAAATTACAAACATAGGGAATCAATATAAGTGTAATACTTTATTCCATACTTTAATATGATGTAAAACGTGCAAAAAGTGAACCCTTATAAAACATAAAATGGAAAAATAAACATTCTCATTCTCGCTCCAAGCGTGGGATTTGAACACTGGTCCTTGGCGTGATAGGTTTAAAGCTTCTTTGCTCAGCCAACTCCGATTGTTGAAAAGAGTTGAAACTCTGAGTATCTATGATATGCTTCCCATTGACAGTGATACCACAATCTTGTACCACAAATTCATTTTTATGAGAAAAAAGAACACGTTTTTTGCCAAAGGTTGGTTGGTGTAATGTAATTTCAACAGTACTTAGAACTACCCATACAATTTTGTCCTATTCCTGTTTTATAAATGTATGGAATAATGTTTTTAGGAACAGTGATAAAGTATAAATCACTTTCAGCTTTGAAAAAAGTTTTTTTTTAGTACAATCGTTAGTCTGATTGATATATAGAATACGAGAGATCAAACCCGACCCGATCTAGACATGTTTTGCAATACATTTACAATACATTTATAAAACAAACAATTATTGATCATTGTAAAAAGATGTTTTGTGTGTTACTCGGGTTTACCCTTGTTATGGCACTCATCAAGACATGAGCCACCAACGGCTTCACTTCCCTTTTGAAGGAAGCCCGACCAGAAAGGTATAACATAAAACTAACAAAATTATAACAAGCCTTGTTTCGACTAACTGATTATGATATAAATGTGTTAAAGAGGTTTTCACCTGGATAATTATATAACATACTTACAACAAATTAAGATATAATGCCCTGGAAGGTGCAATTAAGAAATAAATGAATTCTAACACTAGCTGATATGGTTTTGCTACATTGTAACAAAACTGTTACAAAGTTTGTTTGGTTTATGTTATATCTATACCATAGTTTGCTATAATTTTATTACCTCTTGAGGACTTTTTGTTACAATTTCTGTTATTTTAACAACATCCGCGATCTAAATTCTAACAACCTTTGTAATAATTACAGCGTAACTGAATAACAAGACTTGAAATAATTTTGTTGTTTCTTTTTGGTCGGGAGCCGTGGCCAGAATTTGTTTCGCCTCATAAAAAAACGTTCTAACCTCGGGTGGTATTGAAGCCAGAGTTTTTATTTGTCCCTCATTTAGCATGAGGAAATAAGTCTGGTTTTGGGTTCCATCATGTCCATGAATCCACGAATTACACTTCCGTCAAACTTGGTTGCAGCAACTTGATTGCAGCTCAAACTAGTTTCATAGCAGTTAATTTAACCGAATAGTAACGAAAGTGCTGCTAGTGTAATCTAAATTCAGTCTTTGACGGTTCTGACAAGTCATGAATTTTATTTGTGGCGGTGGTTAATCTCAAGATCTCCAACGGTTCAATATATCTATCCTCCAAGGTCTTCTTGTGGAAAAAATTTCTGCCCTTGAATATGCCGGAAAAGCCATTTGATACGGTTGGAGCACGGTTCAATACTAAATCTATAGACCTCTACTCCGGTGAGTTTTCGGATGATCGAGAATACTTAAAACTGAATAAAGACTATTCAACGTGGTCCCGTGGACGGAACCGAGACTTTGACACTTGTGAATACTTCGGAAAAGCCATTTTATAGTTGGTGATTTCAAAGTTCATAAGTCTTCCTTGAAAAACGTTGGATATTGAATTGAAGCTGGATTTAGAACATTAATTTTTAAAGATTAGAGTGCCAATTAAAATAACATTTTCGAATTTAAAAAAAAACCGACACTTTTGACATATTTCATGATTCAGAAATATGACCCCACTTAAAATTTGCTAAATTTGGCAAAAACTAATGGGATATTTCATATAAACTTAAGCCAGATAACGCCTGAATCTAGCCTTTTGCATGAAAGATTGCAAACATTGTTGTATGGCGCATGCAAGATTGCAAACAATTTCGTTGTTTACGCCTCCATTGGCTTGGAATTAAACGAGGGAAATTTTACACGCATATTAAAATTGATTTTTTTTTTTCTGTGCATGTAAATTTTCCCAATGGTGGACCAACGGGAAATTCGTTCTTCGATGCCAAATGACTTAAAAGAGCAGAGCATTTCTAGAGTCTTTTTTTTACCAATCATTTCTAGATTGTATGTTTTTTTGAAAAAGTGTGAATGAATTATAAGATGAGTGCCAACGAAAAACGACTTTTCGAATTTTCAAAATAAAAGGTAATTATCAAAAGTTTTGCATCCTCGAAAAAAGTTCCCATGCAAAATTTGAGCTCAATCGGATTTCGTTAAGTCAACCCCCAAAGTGATGGAGGAAGAGTAATAACGAAACATGGTTTAAACCTATTTAAACTATGTTGATTGATTAGATATGTGGAACATATTTTGTTTTGTTTTAAATTTCAACAGAAAGGGCCACCCTTAGGCAAAATGAGGCAATCGCCCTATTGAAATATCACATATATAGGAATTTAAATACATTCGTCCTCAATATCCCATTCTAGTTCTCAATTTTTCGGATGTTTTTGAATTTTTCGGCTAGAAGGACCTCCCCGCATATGGGAAGCCATTCAAACACTGTAATGAATATCACATATAAAATGGAGCCAATAACTTACGATGACATAGGAGGGGTTTAAATACTATTGTTTTCAGTATTGTGTGTGTGTGTGTGTGTGTGTGTGTGTGTGTGTGTGTGTGTGTGTGTGTGCACGCGTGTGTGTGTCCAATCTCACACCCATCGGTCGGCAATGGTATTATGGCAGAAATCTGTTAACAACAGTCATTCAAGTGACCATTGAAATCTGCTTTAATCCGGGAGATCCAGCAACCCCTTTCAGAATGTCTGGAGAGTCACGCCTATTCCAAGCTTCTTTTCACAAACAATAAACCCCGCATGTTTACATTACCGAAATCAATCGGATAAGGGCACTGCAACACACTTCCAAGCTACAAACCAGGCACGTATTCAGTTTTATTTGAAAATAAGATTACTGATATATACTTATAATCAGATTGATCTCACCCATGGTCGCCTCTTTAATGACATTGTCTTGTTTATTCGTAAATGTTAAAACAAAAGTCGACCTTGATTCGGAACTAATTTCAGATATGCAAATATTGTCCTTACTATTACATTCAATGTAGAAGGAGATGTTCGCTCATCACCATGAGGCACCAAGAGTGAACAGTAATGTTTACTAGAACGAAAGATATGAAGAGAAAGTGTTGAAATTTCCGTCAGTGTACGGTAGGTTGGAAATAGGCACTGACGGAACTTTCAACGCTTTTTCTTCATATCTTTCAATCTAGTAAACGTTCCTGTTGGTGCCTCATGGTGATGAGCGAACATCTGCTTCTACATCATAATCGTTACTTCATAACAATCAGAGTATATTGCATTCAAATTCTAGTTTATTTTTTTTTCGAAGAATCAGCCTAATGGAAAATAAATGAGCTACCCTAATTAAATATCATGAATCAAATGCAGTTAATTGCTTGATGATGCTTTTTGATGATAAAATATGTGTTAAAATACTATTGTTTTCAAAAGTCCGTTCAAATTATGATTTTCTTTTTTGGATTTTTTTTTTAAATTTTCGATAAAAACGACCATTCTGGACCAAAAACGACAAAAATTACAAATAGAGAATAACTGAGCCACCCTGTTGAAATATTATTGTCTCTTAAACTCCATTCAAATTCGAATATTTTTTGAACAACAAGGACCACCTTGATACGATGATGATGTGTACTACCACCTATTGTAGCACGGAAACCAAGTCCGACAGCAATGGGCTCTCTTCTCTGTTAGGCTTAATCTAGCTACAATAACCACTGATTATCCTAATCATGCCATTGCGATGATCATAAGAACGAGCTATCTAACATGAGGATGCCCCAATGGGCGGGGAGAAGTCCTCTATTCACAAACTGTTAGTAATGGAGAGTTGGAATTCCCACTATCCCCATCCAGAGTGCTTCAATCGGGTGCCCTGATGGTCCCTCCCGTTACCATGAAATATTTATGTTTACAAAATAGTGGATACCCGACCTAAAGGGAACATCAAAATTGTTTCAAGTTTTGTTATTCAGTTACGCGGTTTTGTAACAGAGGTTGTTAGAATAAAGATCGTGAAAA
>JASCZW010017534.1:0-16893 GCA_034211315.2 Aedes japonicus | reverse complement strand
ATAACTCCTGAACTTCTACAGAAACGAAGAACTTTTTTCTCACAAGCATTCGTACAAAAAGTCGTTCGTTTCGAGATCCAAAATACGGCCCCAGGTTATTCCGACAATTTGAGAATTAAAATTATAGGTGTTATTTTTTGCATCTCATGTTTATATGGGGATTGAAGTGTAATATTTAAAATGGCATGCGCAATTTTCAGAAAAAATATATATATATTTTCGCAATGAACGAGTTCACGGTAGTGAAACTTGAACGGTAAAGTTTCTGTTGCACTGTTGCATGTGTCCTCGTGGACCTTTTTTGGCAGCTGAAAATATGACCGATGTAGAGAATTTAATAGTCTCCTTTCAATTATAGGAAATAAATATTTACTATCTCTGGCAGAGAAACATCTGCTGGCAAACCAGTGGAAAGAAGTGAACATCGTATGAGTAATCTTAATGGAGCAACTGAAAACAGTTCACAATGCTTTGGAGGGAGCAACATATAGAAACAATCTGTTTTTCTAAAAGCAGAAATTAAATTAAAAACCAATCCAACTAATCCAAATCCAATCCAAATCCAATCCAACCAATCCAACCAATCCAAATCCAATCCAAATCCAATCCAAATCCAATCCAAATCCAATCCAAATCCAATCCAACCAATCCAAATCCAATCCAAATCCAATCCAAATCCAATCCAAATCCAATCCAAATCCAATCCAAATCCAATCCAATCCAATCCAACCAATCCAAATCCAATCCAAATCCAATCCAAATCCAATCCAAATCCAATCCAAATCCAATCCAACCAATCCAATCCAACCAATCCAATCCAAATCCAATCCAAATCCAATCCAAATCCAATCCAAATCCAATCCAAATCCAATCCAAATCCAATCCAAATCCAATCCAAATCCAATCCAAATCCAATCCAAATCCAATCCAAATCCAATCCAAATCCAATCCAAATCCAATCCAAATCCAATCCAAATCCAATCCAAATCCAATCCAAATCCAATCCAAATCCAATCCAAATCCAATCCAAATCCAATCCAAATCCAATCCAAATCCAATCCAAATCCAATCCAAATCCAATCCAAACCAATCCAAATCCAATCCAAATCCAATCCAACCAATCCAAATCCAATCCAAATCCAATCCAACCAATCCAAATCCAATCCAAATCCAATCCAAATCCAATCCAAATCCAATCCAAACCAATCCAAATCCAATCCAAATCCAATCCAACCAATCCAAATCCAATCCAACCAATCCAAATCCAATCCAAATCCAATCCAAATCCAATCCAATCCAATCCAAATCCAATCCAAATCCAATCCAAATCCAATCCAAATCCAATCCAAATCCAATCCAAATCCAATCCAAATCCAATCCAAATCCAATCCAAATCCAATCCAAATCCAATCCAAATCCAATCCAAATCCAATCCAAATCCAATCCAACCAATCCAAATCCAATCCAAATCCAATCCAACCAATCCAACCAATCCAAATCCAATCCAATCCAATCCAAATCCAATCCAAATCCAATCCAAATCCAATCCAAATCCAATCCAACCAATCCAAATCCAATCCAAATCCAATCCAAATCCAATCCAAATCCAATCCAACCAATCCAAATCCAATCCAATCCAATCCAAATCCAATCCAAACCAATCCAAATCCAATCCAAATCCAATCCAACCAATCCAACCAATCCAAATCCAATCCAAATCCAATCCAAATCAATCCAATCCAATCCAACCAATCCAAATCCAATCCAAATCCAATCCAAATCCAATCCAAATCCAATCCAACCAATCCAAATCCAATCCAAATCCAATCCAAATCCAATCCAAATCCAATCCAAATCCAATCCAAATCCAATCCAAATCCAATCCAAATCCAATCCAAATCCAATCCAACCAATCCAACCAATCCAAATCCAATCCAATCCAATCCAATCCAATCCAACCAATCCAACCAATCCAATCCAAATCCAACTCAATCCAATCCAAATCTCAACCAATCCGAATCCAATCCAAATCCAATCCAAATCCAATCCAAATCCAATCCAAATCCAATCCAAATCCAATCCAAATCCAATCCAAATCCAATCCAAATCCAATCCAAATCCAATCCAATCCAATCCAACCAATCCAACCAATCCAAATCCAATCCAAACCAATCCAAATCCAATCCAAACCAATCCAACCAATCCAAATCCAATCCAAATCCAATCCAAATCCAATCCAAATCCAATCCAAATCCAATCCAAATCCAATCCAAATCCAATCCAAACCAATCCAAATCCAATCCAAATCCAATCCAAATCCAATCCAACCAATCCAATCAATCCAAATCCAATCCAAATCCAATCCAAATCCAATCCAAATCCAATCCAAATCCAATCCAAATCCAATCCAAATCCAATCCAACCAATCCAAATCCAATCCAAATCCAATCCAAATCCAATCCAACCAATCCAATCCAATCTAAATCCAATCCAACCAATCCAAATCCAATCCAACCAATCCAAATCCAATCCAACCAATCCAAATCCAATCCAAATCCAATCCAAATCCAATCCAAATCCAATCCAAATCCAATCCAATCCAATCCAAATCCAATCCAACCAATCCAAATCCAATCCAAATCCAATCCAAATCCAATCCAAACCAATCCAACCAATCCAAATCCAATCCAAATCCAATCCAAATCCAATCCAAATCCAATCCAAATCCAATCCAAATCCAATCCAAATCCAATCCAAATCCAATCCAAATCCAATCCAATCCAATCCAAATCCAATCCAAATCCAATCCAACCAATCCAAATCCAATCCAAATCCAATCCAAATCCAATCCAAATCCAATCCAACCAATCCAAATCCAATCCAAATCCAATCCAAATCCAATCCAAATCCAATCCAAATCCAATCCAAATCCAATCCAAATCCAATCCAAATCCAATCCAAATCCAATCCAAATCCAATCCAAATCCAATCCAAATCCAATCCAACCAATCCAAATCCAATCCAAACCAATCCAAATCCAATCCAACCAATCCAAACTAATCCAACCAATCCAAATCCAATCCAAATCCAATCCAAATCCAATCCAACCAATCCAAATCCAATCCAAATCCAATCCAACCAATCCAACCAATCCAACCAATCCAACCAATCCAAATCCAATCCAAATCCAATCCAACCAATCCAACCAATCCAAATCCAATCCAAATCCAATCCAAATCCAATCCAAATCCAATCCAAATCCAATCCAATCCAAATCCAATCCAAATCCAATCCAAATGCAATCCAAATCCAATCCGCATCTAATCCAAGTCCATTCAAAATCCAATCCAAATCCAATCCAAATCCAATCCAAATCCAATCCAAATCCAATCCAAATCCAATCCAAATCCAATCCAATCCAATCCAAATCCAATCCAAATCCAATCCAAATCCAATCCGAATCCAATCCAAATCCAATCCAAATCCAATCCAACCAATCCAAATCCAATCCAAATCCAATCCAAATCCAATCCAAATCCAATCCAAATCCAATCCAAATCCAATCCAAATCCAATCCAATCCAATGCAAATCCAATCCAACTCCAATCCAAATCAAATCCAATCCAAATCCAATCCAACCAATCCAACCAATCCAACCAATCCAAATCCAATCCAAACCAATCCAAATCCAATCCAAATCCAATCCAAATCCAATCCAACCAATCCAACCAATCCAAATCCAATCCAAACCAATCCAAACCAATCCAACCAATCCAAATCCAATCCAATCCAATCCAAATCCAATCCAAACCAATCCAAATCAATCCAACCAATCCAATCCAATCCAACCAATCCAACCAATCCAAATCCAATCCAAATCCAATCCAAATCCAATCCAAATCCAATCCAAATCCAATCCAAACCAATCCAAATCCAATCCAAATCCAATCCAAATCCAATCCAAATCCAATCCAAATCCAATCCAACCAATCCAAACTAATCCAAATCCAATCCAACCAATCCAAATCCAATCCAAATCCAATCCAAATCAATCCAATCCAAATCCAATCCAAATCCAATCCAAATCCAATCCAAATCCAATCCAAATCCAATCCAAATCCAATCCAAATCCAATCCAATCTAAATCCAATCCAAATCCAATCCAAATCCAATCCAAATCCAATCCAAATCCAATCCAAATCCAATCCAAATCCAATCCAACCAATCCAAATCCAATCCAATCCAATCCAAATCCAATCCAATCCAATCCAACTCGAATCCAAATCCAATCCAATCCAAATCCAATCCAACCAATCCAAATCCAATCCAAATCCAATCAAATCCAATCCAATCCAATCCAAATCCAAATCCAATCTAAATCCAATCCAAATCCAATCCAAATCCAATCCAAATCCAATCCAAATTCAATCCAAATCCAATCCAAATCCAATCCAAATCCAATCCAATCCAATCGAATCCAATCCAAATCCAATTCAATTCCAATCCAAATCCAAATCCAATCTAAATCCAATCCAAATCCAATCCAAATCCAATCCAAATCCAATCCAAATCCAATCCAAATCCAAGCCAAATCTAATCCAATCCAATCCACATTTAAGTCAGATGAGCTCCATTTTCACGCGCTGAAAGAATGGTCACCCTATAATATGAATTCTTAGTTGCAAATTCCGACCAGTGCAAGATTTTCCACCGAATTCACAAAATGCATGCTCAGTTGATTATGCACTGATTATGTATGACGCGAACACCTGACTCGTCACTTATTTTGAATGCAGTAGGTGGGTTAAAGCGCGTCTCAAGTTCAATTTACTGTGAATCGTTTTGAAAAATTCAAAAACAAATTTTCGATCAGTCATGTTTGATTGCAGAATGCTCTTTGAATCCTTCGAGTAAAATCTACGAAAATTCTTTCATTCTGCATGACGCATAGATCTCGTCAAGCAGCCACAACTTATATTCACGCAAATGAAAGGTCATCCCCTTGATAAACATATGCATTTTTTTGTCTCCTCTTGTCCAACAACCCAGCAGCGATTCCAAAACCCACCATCCCGCCCAACTCAGCAGAAAACAACAGCTCGACCTACAGCCGTGCGCCATGAAAATTTTGCTGATATGAACATTTGAATGTTTACACCAACCCGAGTGGACGGCATTGCTCGGTAGAAAGTGCCCTCAAACAGTCAACACTTGCATCATTCTGTTGCTTCCTGAGCGAATCTACTCGGTCCGTTGGGGAGAGTCAACGGTAGTTAGTTATCGACGGGAGTTCAACGCGATCGCAAGCTGCTGGGAAATCATGTGGCTACACAGAAAGGCGTTACAAACGCTACTATCGTTGGCAATTACACTAACGTTCGCCCACGGCAATGGAATCGAACAGCTGACTAGCGTGGTGGTGAATCCACGGAAGGTGACCAACTACATCGCGAAGGAATTTGTGTCCTTTTCGGCGATGCCCCGAAGTGTATTTGAAGACGCTTTGAATCCCATCAGTGACAAGACGTTTCTGATGGCGAAGAACTTGGGACCGATGTTCATGAAGGTTTACGGAGATTCGAGTCAGTTGGAGCTGCAGATGAATGGCTTTTTTGGAAACGGAGAAGATTCCGGTTTGGTGCAGGTAACACCGAACGGGTGGCGAGCTTTCAACAAGTGGGCCCAGGAAGCCGGACTGGTGCCGGTGTTCGTGTTGGACTACAATGGGGACAGCTGGAAACCGAAAGATGCTCTGAAAGTGCTAACGGTGGCAAACAAGCTAGGGATTACGAACTGTTGGTGGCAGCTAGGAACGGGTGAGTGCTTTAAATTATGGATGTGATCGTTTTTTTTTTAATCTGTTGTATGGTTTAGGAAATGTTACGGATGCTATGAAGTACATTGAAGATTTACGAGCATTCAAAGCCATTACCAGGGCGTTTAAACACCGTGGAATCGTGGCCAGTGACATTGATCGGAGAGCGGCGGGAGCTGATCAAACTCGCTATTTCAACCATAATGTAGATGAAATTGCCGATGCCATTTCGGTTATTTAGTAAGTTTTTATCGCTTGAAGCTTAATAACACAAATCTGTGTTTAACTTCTAAATTGATTTACAGTGAACCAGAGACAACTGACAGCCGTCTTCAAGACTTCGTTCTACAACGGGAATCCTCTGTCCGAGGGCCCGTCCGGTCTAACCTTCCTGTATGGTTGGATGTACGGCTCCCAACTACAGTGAGTTCAGAGATGGAATGTAGCGAAAGCTGCCTTCGAGAGGGACTCGGCTATGCCACACTTCTAGGCGATGCAGCTCGAAATGGTTTCAACGCAGTTTTCAAATCTCTAACACACGAAGAAATCCATTCCTATAGTTTCGTCTATCTCATCGCATTGCTTCACAGATCGATCATCGGCACAAAAGTGTTCAACGTTCCCCAGATTAACGAAGACGACGTTCAAATCTACGCGTACTGTAGTAGAACTGGCAATGGATCATTTACCCTCATGGGCGTCAACAATCACCCGAATAGATTCGACTTTGATCTCAAGCTTTCGTCTAAGCAACATTCGACTGAAGTTCAACAGTACGTTGCAAACGTCGATGGTGGGCAGATTCTGCTGAATGATAAACCAATTGACTTTGAATCGTCTCCGGAACCAACAGTCAAGATTCATCCAATCCTCAAAGGTCTTCAGCTAACCATTCCAGCATACTCAATTGCATTCTGGGTTTTACCGAACTTGAATCTACGAGAGTGCTTTGACGATTATCAGGACCTCCGCACTAAGGTTTCCCGTAGCATCTCCGAGCTGGACAGTCCCGTCGAGCAACTGCTGCAGGAATTAATAGAGGAACGTACTCGCCAGCAGGATCTAACTCAGATAAGCCGCCGGAAGCGATCTGTGGAACACCAGCTAGAGGAAACACTGGTTGGCAAGTTGAGACAAGCTCTGCAAAAACGAGCACAGAAAGAAAATGCCAAAAGATCTGCCCGACAAACGGTTAACTACCGGCGAAAACAGCGAACCGTCCGGTTGAAGGAAAAACGCGCGGAGCGAAGAAATCTAAAACAGCAAAGACGTCCGCTGCGCGAGCGAGGGAAGCGACAACTTCGCAAGCGTCATCGTTCTGCCAATCCAACGAAATTCGACTTAGCTGGCAAAAAGACTAAACGTTCCTCACTGGCAGAAGCCGTCAATCAACCACCGGTATTTGGCGAGAGCTACGAAGAGCAAGTTAATCGATCCAGTTTCCCACAGGGTGATGTACATTTGGTGATTTCCAAAGGACCTGAAGAGGAAGAACAGCTTTTGATCGAAGAAGCTCCGATCAGGGACTCGCGGATAAAGAAATCACGGACAAAGAAGAATTCAAGACGGAAATCAGCTTCCGAAAAGGACCTTAGGTTTGCGGTTCCAGATATGGCGTTCATACGGACTGATGAAGTTCCTCGACCGGAATTGGACACAGCCGAATCTAAGCATCCAAAACTTTCGTTGAACGCACCGGAAGAGCTCAACAAACAACCCAAGGTACTGCAGGTAGATCGGGAATTGATAAAAGTCAGTGACATTCGCATGATGGAGACCGGCGCACCCGTTACCACTCGTCAGGAGAAGGAATCGCTTTTGCAATTCGGACCGAATTTACCCGATTTGGAAAAACCAAACAAAGAATTGCCCTCAGAAAGCGATAAGAAGCAGGATTCTAGCGTTAGTTCCAGCCTGGAAAGTGTTGATTATTCCAGAGGACATTCCTCTGAGCTCAGTCTCTCGGTGTTGTCGGACGAAAACAACAGCGAGTATGACACATCCGAAGCGTACATAAGAGAGCTTGTTCGTAGAAAACGATCGGTTGATGTTGGCGAGCTCGATCGCATTGAGGCCTTCTTCATGAACAATACCGAATTGCAGCAGAAGTTCTCCGAGATGTTCGATATGCTGCTGGAGTCATTCGATTGCTGCGGGGATGACAACTCGGCCCGGGAAGAAATGGAGGAGGAGGAGGAGGAGGAAGAGGATATTTCTGAGGATAAATTGCAACGAACGAAGCGCAACGCACTGCTGCACCCTCGATCGTGGGAATCCCGTGAGAAGCTGAACATGCTTCACCAGCAGAGAACTTCCCATGAGGAGTCTCATGAGAATATGGTTCTTACCGAGCCGATGAGTGGTGTTCAAGAGGTCCGGATTGCTGCACCGATGGGGCAGCGGAATTCGGATAATACGACGACAGCTAGCAAAGTTGCTAAGGATGAGGAAGGGAAAGCGGGAGCGTTGATGTTGAAATCAGTGGCTCAGTTCATCAAAGGCATGACAGCCGGGCTCGACAAAATGTTCTACACGTGGTTTCCAAAGACATCCAAAGGGTGAAGAATGTGATTAAACTATGTTAAATATTAAAAAGTTTATTTAAATAAGCATGTTTCACTTTCTATTTATTTAATGTTTATTGAAGACCCTTCTCCATCGTCATTTTGATCGTTGTTTTGAAAAGTAACATGTTTTTTTAAACATATGGCTATTGGGAAACTCTGGAGTACTCGGAAGAGACTCATCTTGGCGGATATCAATGCAAAACTGCAACCGATGTAGTGCCGAGGTCCAACACCGGATGGTACAAACTAAGAAAATAAAAAACCGAACTCGATTGAATTTCAAAGGAGTTTTTATCTGCTGAACGCTCGGTAGTCTGTTCGGTTCAAATTGGAACAACCGAGTTCTCGTTATGTTTTAACTTTCTAGCAATCTGTCAAATTTACTGAAAAACTCGGTTGCCAAAAATAAATCCAATCAGCATTAACCGACGATCGGTTAATTCACTGTTGACTTTTGAAATAACGTTTTCATTCGCCGACTTGGGTACCGTATCGATATTCAGCCGCTCCATCACCTCCAACGATCGCTTCGAGTAGTGGGCCGACGCCAGATCCGACCAGAACACCGCGTCTTCGCCCTTATGGTATTTTTTTGATGAACTACGCAACTTCCGGCATGCATTTCATACTATAAGCTTCCCCGTTCACGGCCAGTCCGGAGCGAAAAAAGAGCGGCTTCAACATCCCCTTATCGCTGATTGTCAGCCACAGCAGCATTTCTTTGGGAACTTGGTGTGTGAAATGAACTTCACCTCGGAGCTCACTTCCTTCGTGGGGGAAGTAAAATACGAAGTACCCTGCCAGTCGTTGCCATCCAGGGTGAGATAGGTCTCGTCGTCCATCACCACCGGCACGTCGCGATTCGCCGGGAAAATCGAGAGGACCATCTTATCCAGCCACTGCCGCTGCGTCATTGCCTGCAGCTGCTAAACCAGTGGACGTGACTTCCACTTCCTGACATGTATGTTCATGATCGCCAGGTACTTTTTCACTGTTTAAGTCGGTTGAACCGTTCTCCCGGCCAAGCGCACGCAGCAATGTAGCCACTTTTGCCTCAGTCTTCCTCTTCAGCATCTTTTGAAACTTCTTGTCGCTCAAGTTTGTCGGCCGTCCGAAACCGGGCTTTCTTGCGATGCTCTGATTGTAGTCTAATAGTGCCAAGATGTTGCAGATACCGGAGCGAGCGTATACGGCGTCCACAAAGTGCCGCACGATGTCCGTTTTCGACGCGCCGGAGTGCCGTTCTTTGAACGCACACACTTCTGAACGGAGTCGCTTCACTGTTTTTGCCATCACGGTTAGAGTTCGACTGATAGAGCTGCCAAATGTTGTCTGCTGACTCATGGATTACTATCTAGGACAGGACCTGTCAGTGCAAAAGCAAGACCATTTACCTGTCAAAAGAGACCGTTTTTATTGGTCGTTTTGACAACCGCCTCTACCGCCTCCGTCGAGTTATGTTACAAGCAGGCAGTTTGTTGTTGTTTTCGCGGTGTTGCTAGTAGTCACTGCTTTTTCACCTTTTTTGTTTGTGACATCTAGAACAAATGCGGAAATAATAGTATACTTTTGCAGTGGTTCATTCTAAATCTGTTCAAAATGAAGTGCAAAGCGATAAATTGTGGTCGCAGTGACGTGTTACATCCGGGTCTCCTTTTCCATCGGTTCCCGAGAGATCCAATCGTTCGCCGAGAGTGGGTGAAGGCCTGTTTTGGGAACGTAAGCGACGAAGATAGTCTCTTGCTCAAGCTTTCTCCCCACAGCAGAATTTACAGGGTAAGCATCAATGAAATTCAATGAAACCTTATCAATTAACGTTTAGTTTGATGCAGCTTCATTTCCCGAACGACAAAAGCATTTTTTTTAATTACTTTATTTTCAATGGGATTACTGTGTAAACATATCTGGCCACATTGGAGCGACCTCCGTATCATAGCAATCATAAATTTATAAGAGGTCATCTCTCTTTGAGCTGGCAGGTCGTGTCCTAGGTTATACCTGGGACAGACATACAACGTACAGCCATAGACTAACTCTAAGACCAGTAGGTCCCATACAAAAACGATTTTTTTCTTGGTTCAGTCAGTATGTAGTAGCACATCGGTCCCAAGCTCGGTCCCAAGCTTAATAATGCGCCCCTAATAATGAACTCACACGAACACACTCCCAAATATTCTGTCAAAATAACACAGCAAATCAAAACAAAGGCGCAAATATGTACAGCAAGGTGCTGACTTCAAGGTGGAATTCGGACCAAGGGGTTCTACAACAGCGATCCAATTTCAAATCGCTAGTTGCATATTGATTGTTGGTACAGCGTTGCACTCCTTTAGGCTAGTACGTGTTTTTCGGTACTGGATTAAAGTATTTGACAGTTCGTACAACGCTGTACGTTGTATGCCTGTTCCAGGTATTACTATGATTGATGCTGCATGGGTAGTTTCGTCATTGCGGGTGAAGGTAGACCAAGGGTGAGTCGCTCAGCACAAAATTACTTGTGCCGATTTATTTTAGTGTGCCTTTATTCGTTACGATGAACACTGGTGTTCCGATTGTGGTGCCAATTGGTGCCCATGTGTGCCATGGTAACTTGACAGTTCCATCGTTATGGTTTGTTTACGGTTAGTAACCAGGCGATTGTTTTGTTTTGCTTTGCCAAATTTTTGAGCGATTTGGGTCTCAGTCAAGGTTTTTATTGCGGAAATCGCGTTTTAATACCATTGTGCCAGGACAGCATGTTTGGGTGATAAATGGAGCTAATCGCTGGAAGTTAGTGCGAGAATTCCTATATGCTATGGCACATTTATGATTGATTTATCCGGTTTCTCAGCAGTCCACGTACGACTTCGAACATTATGAACGCGACGCAACTCCACTCTGATTAGTAGTCTCCAAAGATCTCTGTCTGCATTGCTGCATTGCGAACTGTGCTGCAGCAGGAGGGTGGCTACTTACACTTGATGTCGATATGTCCGGATATGATTCTGACATTCGAAAATGAAGATTATTGCTATACTTAGTCAGACTGTAAATGTGCCAGTTTCCTCTCTCCTCCATCGAAAACGACAACTTAGATCTTTGCCTATTCGTTTAGCAAATAGGACAAAACGCCTCCACCCGGAGCTTTCCACAGCCCCTAGAATGATGAAATTTGTCAGAATCAGATAATTTCTCATCTCAATGAGAGGCTCCAGGAGTGGACATTAATTTTAATGTTTTTCAGCCGTTAATATCACTGGTAACAGAAAGTGTTACCATAATGCCATAATGTTTTGTATTAATCATAAATACACTTTATTGAAAGCAAAATGCAGGATAATTTTCTCGTACAATACACGTGAGTGCTGTTCAGCATCTTTGTCGAGCAATTCGATGATGCTGGATGTAACGGTTGTGGAATTGAAATCTTTTCTGAACATGCTATTGGCAAAATCCAGGAGGCACATCACTTCCTCACTTAGAATCCAGAATTTATCTGCGTAAGCAACACCACAAACTTCAAACGTCAATTTTCCAGGGCTGCTAGGTTATATCTTCGAAAAATACATCTGTCAAAAGTGTGCCACATAAGTGTTCCATTGTGGTGTAAGACCTTCGAGTACGGCGTGCCTGGCACACTGTTCTAAGCGACTCACCCCTTGAGGTAGACCCATGAACAATCGGAAATTTTTGTCCATTTTTTTCACTATTTTCCTAATTGCAAGCCAGAAACATAACCTGCAACGTGTCCATGGCAGTAAAAACAGACTATAGTGCAAGATATAAGTGTAATTGTAAATTCTCAGTCCCATTATTCTAAAGTACAGTTGTAGTTCTCGGCAGCACAGTTGTCGCCTTTGTCACTTTGAGCGGCCACTTACAGTCTCGTTCCACAGAGGAGCGAAAGTCTCATTGAATGCGAACAATCTCTGAGAGAAAACAACAGTTTTCAAGCCATCCAATCCGAGTAATGGTATGACCTTTAAATATTTTTATTTTTAGTAAAACATGTTATAAATATTTTCCCATATTTGCTTTGTTCAATTTCAATTCCATATCCAAATGCACGAACTTTCTTCTTTACACTACTCATAAGGGATCAATCCATTTTTTCTTCATATCTTCCTCCGAATTCACTTCCTTGGGATGCTTCCAAAGTGGCTGCTTCATGATGGCTCAGTACTTTTCAATTGGTCGCAGTTCCCCCGAACGCACCGGAAGGTTGAGGTGCTTCGGCATGAAATTGACCTCATTAGCCTTGTACCACTCCAAAACCTCTTTCGAGTAATGGCACGAGGCTGAATTCAGCCAGAAAATCGTAGGACCATCGTGTGACCTCAGAAGAGGAAGTAGACGCTTTTGGAGGCATTCCTTTAGGTACACCAGGTCGACCGTTCCAGTTGTCACGAATGGGTTTCCACACAAGCAAAGTGCTTGCCAAATCATATATTTTTTGGTAAACTTTGCCATCTTCTGTTTTTTAACGTCCTCAGGGACATCGAATTTATGATGAGCAGTGAAAAGCTGGAGTCCCGGAAGCTGCCGGAAGTCTGCTTTTACATACGTCTCATCATCCATAACGCGGCTATGTGGTTTCATCAACATCTGGGTGTAGAGCTTCCGTGCACGTGTTTTACCTACCGTATTCCTCTTGAAAGCTTGAACTACCCGCTTGTGATCCTTAACATTATACGGAGATCCATTTTTACCACTTTTTTCCGATCGATGGTCAAACGTTCGTGGTACCGATTTAAAACACGAGACACCGTAGAATGTACCATTCCCAGCTTCCTGCTGATGGCACGATGAGAAAGATCTGGATTTTCGAGGTACGTGCTCAACATTTCTTTACAACGCCGCTGTTCTTCCGACTCCTTCTTCGCAACGATTGCACATCTGCTAGTGAAACTTACACAGCGTAAACAAATACACATTGAACTAATTTCACCTAAAAATATTTCAATAGAAAATACCCAACGGTTAAAAAGTTACACCCATTTGAAAGTGGTGCAATTTGATTCCGTACAACCTTTATATATAGAACAAAATTAGCTTTTGAAGCTCCACTGCAGGTACGTCTCCGTCTTCCCGATATGCATATTTCTCACATATGTGATATGGTTCACCGCTTTTCACTTCCGAACTTGTATTGCCCAGATTGTTTTTGGTGTTGTGTTGCCATAATGCAACATTCGCATTGTTTATGGCCCAGCTTCACAAAGATTGTGTTCATATCCTTCAAAATACGGCAATAGAAGGCGTAGGTTAAACCTGGACGTGAGTTTTGTTGTAGTTTCCCGGCATGGCTTTTTCGTTCAAATCCGCCGGACGGTATGAACGGTTGGTTGCATGTGTCCGTCGTTAGTGTAAACCTTAGGGTTGTATATCTGAATGTCTGCTTGGACGGAGTTACGTTTCTCAGTGCTACGAACGTATTTACCGTGTTTACATGCTCTTGGGTTTCCTTCCTTTTCACCGTCTGTGCCGTCGTTCACCATCCAATAAACAATACAGCAACTGTTCGCTAACTGGGTGCTTTTTAAATGGGCGCTCGCTTACTGGGCTACAGCCCAGTTAAAAAGCAAATAAACTTCAAGAATCAGCGCTTGACATCTTGTTGTCTAAATTCGGAAGGGGCATTTAAAAGGCATATAAGGTTCGTGGAGGATTGAAAAATTGTTAAATGGTGCGAAATTGAATCGTAATCTCATTCAAACTGCGTAAAATATTTTATGAACAATGGTGTGTACAATAAGCTATATTGCAATAACGTATAAAGCATTAAAACATCATCTAATTTACATATGGCGCAATTATATATGCCAACCGAAATCAGATCGAAAGCCCCCTAGAAATTTATTTGCAGCTGAAATGTCAGCCCAGTTTTCGAGCTGCATCCGCCATTTAGCACTTAGCCCAGTTAGCGAACCGTTACTGTATTTCGAGAGTAAACATACAAAACTGAAACAATTCAATTATTTTTCCCCAGTTCTTTTTTATTTGAACGGCTCAATCGCGTGAGCTTTACGGAGCCATAAGCAATCTATGTAGTATACACACAAAAAGAAACTATTTTTTCAACAAACTATGGTTCTTCTTCTTTCGTGGGGGCGATATGATGTTTGCATCTTCTTGTTAATTTGCGATTCTAGCTGACTCTTTATGTTTGCTGATCCCCGCTCGATCACGAGTATTCATCTCCTTCGGTTCATCGTTACGAATTTCGGTATCCACTGGCATCATAGCAGCTTCCTCAATTTCTTCTTCCAGCACCTCTAGCGTTTCTGATTCCTTCTCACCTTCAACATCTGATCCTACGGTGGATGTACCTCCGGTTACTGCAGAACCATACGTTGCCTTCAGTCTACCGGTTTGTTCCCTTTCTTGTCGACGCACTTTCGGCTGACTTCCAGCATTCTGCTTAAGGTAGGAAGCCATCAGGTGTCCCTCTTTCTTGCAGATGAAGCATTTATCCTTGTTGCCTTGGTAGAATATATTTCCCTTTCGGCTGGCAAAATGCCGCAATGACGGGATTTTCTGTTTCACATCCATGTACGCACCGCAACAGTGTAGGCGGGTATTCTCAGCTCCGCCGGAAACTTCTCCCGGACGCTTTTTACGCGTCCATACTTTGATAACACCGTAAAAATCTCCTGGTCGGGAACCTCCGGTGGCAGATCGTTTATTCGCACATAGCAGATATGATCCTGAGTATGCGGCATGTGCACATTGGCCTTTTACCCATTCGCATAATGGATTATCAGTTCGCCCGGATGGGCAGTCAGCGCGTGCAACATCGACCGCTCGGGTTTGAACTTGTCGAGAAGGGACTTTTCATCTGATTAAGTCATGATTGAGTCCAACTTCATAATATCATATTGAAAAAACTTGAATAGACCATACCTAACAGCAAAAATAACGAAAAATTCAAACAAACCTTAGATCGTTGTTTTTCACCTCGATGACTTTCCAAATGGGACTGATATGCGATTATAGGCAGTTTATCGGAGCGTTCACATCACCAATGACTTGTAGCTGCGCGTAGAACGCTTCTTTTTCGCTTCGGGCAACATCGGGTTGATGTTGTTAGTTGAAGAAACGGCCCTCGATCCTCAGCTTGCACATTCTCGCACTGATCGGAGGACATCCTATTACGAATTGGCGCAGTTTTTCCAATACTACCAAGTCGGTGCCCAACTTGATGGTGATGAAATAGGTTTGGTAAAAAGAAGCAACTTGATGCCCGCTTTTTCATGCCTTTTGTCCTGCCAAGCCATGTTTCTACAGTGCTAAGAATTCGAAGTTGCTTGAATCATGCTCGTCGTAGTTTAACCCTTCGCAACCCATCAAACGACATGCAGTTCCATGTTCCGAATTTCCAATCGTAGTCCTTATTTCGTCACCTAAATTTTTGCGGATTGTTCCCGTCCATATTTGCTTGTATTTTTAGCAACTTTTAATTTTTAAGGATAATTTTTATATATTTTTAAGTATTGTAAGCAGTAAACTAGACGACATCAGACGTGAGCAGTACATTTCGTCTTATGATATGATATGTGGCACTGAATCGAGGATCCAAAATGATGTTTAGGATGCTGAGATCTGTCCATCGGACTCAACGTTTTTGATTAGGGGGATGCGTGGCGTTGGCGAAAAAAGACATGACCCTGAAGAGGATGAAACATCTTGAAGTGCTGATGACTAACGAGGATCTATGGATCAACGTTGAACTTGGTGGTGGCTATGAGCTCTTAATTTGCATCGTATATCTTAAGCCTAATACCTCACTGCCTGAATTAAACGAATTTTCCGATAATGTTACCGCCATAAAGAACCAGACACACGAGAAGACTTCGGACGGACTACGTCCGAAAGGCATGCTCTGGCTTCCAGCGTCGGCTCGAGGTTGTTATTAATAAAAATGGAAGAGATATTGAATAAATTTGTTTAAAAGGGCTTTATAAAGCTAACTGCACTCGAAAATGTTGATATTATTCCTTGAATTAGATTTGAAAGAAATAGAACAAATTTTGGTATTATTTTCTGCCGCACCCTGTATTGAATGGAAACAGAAGAACAGTAGCTATGTATCATAATCGTGTGAAGGCCGATATGCTGAGAACATTGTTGAGTTTATGGAATGCAACGGGCTCACTCAGCTTAATGGCATAACTGATACACTTGGTTGTACGCTTGATTTGTACTTCACAGATATGCCCTTGTCAAGCATCACTGTCGTAAATGCTGCGGCTTTCTGCAAGGTTGATCCCCATCGTCCTGCTTTGCGAATCCAGATTTCATTTGAAGCAGTACGTTACGCCCCGCGACGAGAGATGAGTCACTTTAACTTTAGGAGAGCAAACTATGATGGTATTGGTGTCGAGATTACAGCAGAGAACTGGCATCAAGTTCTGGATATGATAAACTATATCGTTCATAGTCATGTCCGGAAGACCCTGCCCCGTCATCCTAAAAATCCGATTTGGCTCACACAAGAACTCACGAGAAGTTCAGACATACGAGAGACCCACT
>JASCZW010017533.1:0-16898 GCA_034211315.2 Aedes japonicus | reverse complement strand
AGCCCAGTAGGTCTGGAGTACAATCAGTTGACGTCGGTAAGAGTTTCAAAGGCGAAAAAATGTATCCATATCTTCCTTCGGAAGGAAGTAAACCGATGGTCCCAACTCCATATTCTGTGATCGATAGAGTGGGGTCAGGTGGTGAAGTCGTCCTCCTGGCGTCGGTGATTGTCACCATGTGGGAAATAGGCCGACTAAAAAATAAATACAAAAATGAAATAACAATAGTCGAAAAAGAATGGTTCATGGAAAAAACTTTGCTGAAGAAATTATAGCAAAAAACGTTGTTATCGGGGTCAAAACAATTTCGATCACGTTCTTGCGCATTTTGGGCATTGAATTCAGCGCAGGATTTTGCGTAAGAAACGTTGGTCATTCATTAAAGTTCACACTTTATATTTCATTTTGCCAACTAGTTAATGATTGAAAAGGCATAGATAGATTCTGTTGCCTTTAATCAGCATTCTAAGTGCATTTTTCATGAGGTTCTTAGAGAACCTTCTTAGTTTTCTAGGTTCAATTTATTTGACATTCCGATGATATCATATAGTTTTTATTCTGCTATATCTCTTCAGGACTCTCATATTTAGCTTGTTTCTTGTTCTGGAACATAAGAAAATTTCGCATTTGATTATAAGCGTATATTAGTAAGGATTCTGTGCGTAACCTGCCAGGGTTCCGATAAAATTTAAGGCTTTGCGTGTCTTGACCAGATTTTATTCAGTGTCCATCTTTTATCAATGATGAAAGAATCACATACTGTGGTTATAAATACGTTTTTGAAAGAAAAAATTGAAGAACCTTGGAGCAAAGCGTGATTATGTGTATTAGAAGTATTAGAAGGTACCTAAAAACTTTCTCGTTGGATGACAGCAGAAGATCCAGCCGAAACAGTTCAGCTAGGACTGAACGAGTGATTAATACCATCAGGGAACGAATTCGACGGGAAAAATATCTACAACATACAGATACCACATGTGGTAATCCATCACTACCAGAAAAGAAGCGTATTCTTTGGCTGACAGAATGTTAATGGCTACAGGTGGACCTAAGCGACTAACAGCTACACCCAACATACATATTCTGCGATTTTATGAAAATGCGACGCCGTTGATATCATTCTACAAGCCTGGTGTGGGGATAGGTCTGAAGGCCAGTTAGCGTTTTCAAAGTTTCAATAACTCCTATAAACCTCGGCTCATGAGCGGTTTCTTTAGGAATATCTTCATGAGTTACAGCCACAGGCATATCTTCAATTGCAAACAGACAGTTCTGTGAGTCAATCGACACGAATACCTTCGAACAAAAGCGGGATAGGACAGCTGCTATGTTTTGCATTTCCTGGACGAAACTAATGTGGCTGAAGGCGTAAGGCCTAACTATGTGCTCATGAGAAGCTCGGTTTACATCTCTGTACTTACCTTCCTAGATATATTCGAGCGTTTTATGAGCCGTTCAAGTACAAGTAATACCTTTCCACCGCCAATGCTACAGCAAGTACCTCTCGTTGCATTTGAAGATAGAAACGTATAGCTTTAGACTTTAGAAGCTAAGCTAATGATTTCTTGAAAATCAAAGCTTTCGTATTTTTGTTCTTAGCTCTTGTCGCAGGTCGTCGGAGGGGACTTTTCGTGCAAAGTATACGTGCTTTCACCATCATAATTTCCGCGTAAACGTCAAATGGCGCGTGCAGTGTTATTTTTTTTATCGAAAGAACTTAAATTCCAAGTGGCTATTCTGGACTTGATGAAAAGTCGTTCAAGCGCAGGCGAGCAACAATTTCACTATTCTCATCAGTATATAATCACTGTGCGTTCAACTGCGCTGTAGCTGGAGAATTATGGAATTGAATAGAATTTTTTTTAAGTTAACTGCAGTCGATGATATTTGATCAGTTCCGTGATTTTTTGTTTGTTTTATCCAAAAGGATAAATACCAGTACAATCAACCCTCCACATAATCTACAAAAGCAATTCGACAAAATGACTGCGCTTGTATCAAATAGAAAATAATCCCTTCAATTTTTTGCTCAGTTGTTCTCAAATAATTCCATCTAAAGCGTTAAAGGTTAAGTGTAATCGTCGATCAACACATTGGGGTAGAATTGGATCAATCAGTATATTCTTATTCTCTCTTTAATCATTCCCAGCGAAAAAAAAAAATCCAATCTCTGGTGGATCCATTATTCAATTCGGTATTATCATCCTGATTTTATTTGATACGCCCTACCACACCTTCGACTCAGGTGGGCAGTTGGGCACACATAAACAAGGTATTTAAGGGCTCCAAACGTATTTTCTCCTTTCACCCTCGAACGGAAGTGATCCTTCAAAATCTCCGCTAGGATGTTTATCTGATGGGTTCTTTTTATTCTCACTGGAGAAAACAGCCTGTTGAGAATAGAGGAAAATCATTTGTCAGTCTACCCAAGGAGGATACTCGTCCTGCATAAATTTAAATAGGAAATCTGGGTCTCATGCAGCTTAATATTCTCCAAGCGTGACGGGTCCTCCATCGAGGCGTTAAGACACATCAATGACCGCCTGATGGGGCAACTTGTTGAAAAAGTGAACAGGCGTTAAATGGTATTTCAGGAACCTGGCACAGAACGATAAAACAAAACGAGAAAACTCTTGTTGGCTTCTTCGTGCCATTTTGGTAAGAGCAATAAATCTATTGGGAAAACTTTTCCCTGGGGAAAAAGTGAACGGAAAATAGAAAACGCAATGGAATATTTCAACTTTCATTATGTATGTCTCTCCGTGATGTGATTGAGCGAACAGAATAATTGAGCTGATCGAGAGGACTCGGTTAATGAGGATAGTAGCTAAATTTCAACTTACCGTTGAAGGTCTGTGCATGGGCAGGCAGGAAAAAGGAGGTCTTTTCAGGATCGTATGGAAGTACATTGCTTTGTTATAGTACAACCATTTGCTTGACGAGCCAGAAGCTTCTTAGCTACAGTTTTTAATTGAGAGCCTTCAGTTATTTTGCTATGTAGTCATTGGAATGATGAATATGCATTAAGCTGCCCATCATTTATGATGTGAATGGTATGATATGAACTTTTGGTGAAATAATTTATTTCAAATGTTTAAAGAATTAAAAACAGCCCCAGCAGGTTAACGCATTTCAGTTTTTAAGGTTCGTTTATTTTTTTTAACTTACTCTCGTTTATTTGTGAGCCTCGTCAGTGCCGAGGCCATAACGGAGCCGAGTTCTTTTTCATTTTATAATGACAATCACACAAACTATGTTAATATTTGAAAGCCGGAAATCTCGCGGTTTGGTCGAGGTTAAAGGGGTCCAAATAGTCCGGGTAGGAATGGGGGAGCAGGAATCTTTAACGTTGGTTTTCAACAGATTGGAGATGTGATATTGTTGCTGTTGGTCTGGCGCAGATGTTCGCGTGCTGGCATTAAGCCGCAACGATACAAACAGAAGCGGTATTACGGGGGGAGGAGGCCAGGTGGACATGTTAAAAACGATAGCTAAGAGAGGACCAAACGAAAACATCTATTTGTTTCAAGAACTTGTAAATTAGCCGCATATAGTCCAAGTCCAAGCTTTCCCAGCACATCTCTTCGATATCTTCCTTACTCTTGGTTTCCCTCGGGCCCGTAGGGATGCGCAAAGAACAGATTTTGCAATTTCGAAATCGAGGCAATACCAGACAACATGGTTGATGTCCTGATAACCTGCACCACAGCCGCATTGATTGGTGTCTGAGAGCTCTATTCGATAAAAATGCCAGCCTCGCGAATAGTGATTGGACATTAGACGACACATTACCTTGATAAAGTCCCGGCTAATATCAACCCTCTAAAGCACGATTTTTTCGATACCTGTGGGAGAATAGAATGTAACCATCTGCCCAAATCCCCTGCATCCCATTTTTGTTGCCAGCTGATCAAGGCTTGTTGACGAAAAATAGCAAAAAAATCGTTGAAGGCGATTTGTCGATCATAAATATCGCCTGCCATAGCGCTCACCTTGGCAAGTGAGTCCGCTTTCTCATTACCCGGAATGGAGCAATGGAAAGGGACCCAAACCAAGGTGATGGTGTAGAATCGTTGATAGAGCACTCAGAGTTCGTATTTAGCTAACGAAATACGGTGAGTGCTTAGCTGGCGCTTCATCGAACGAATAGCCTGAAGTGAGACTATCCGTAAAAATGAAAATTTGTTTTTGACCCGTCGGTGTAAAACTTTCTGTCACATCTGATATGGCCAAACTTATTTGCAAAAATTGATGGAATGTACTCCGAACGGTTGTTAGTGTTGTTATCAACTCAGACTTGAAAGTAACCGGTCATGAAACCATAATTATCAACGATGAAGATAATACTAGCGTTGACAGCGACTGTACTGAAATTTAAGTGTTGGAAAAGTATTCAAAACAAGCATTTTAACATCCTACGTTCTGGTGCGCCGTCCGGTACGATTGTTCAAAGAACGCGTTCGCAGCAAACATGTGTTTTTTCCACGTTTTCGCGGTCTCCGCGATCGAAACTATCGTTGATTGGTGCATTAAGTGGCAAAGAAGGTGCAAACAGCGAAGGTTTGGTGAAAATCGATACAATAACGGCTTTGTGTGTGCTCCACGCAGGGTTGCCACACTATTTTTCGTTCCCATCTTTATTTTTTGCCAAAAAAATCATTTTTATCTGTGTTTAACTGCAAAAAATCTTGGTAAAAATCTTTACTCTAAAATTTGTGTTGTAAAAGGAAAACAGATCAGTATACGAATGATTCATGTTCTGGGGGAAATTGATCTTTGCACTTCAGCCCTTCTGACAGGCTGATAACATGATTGACAATATAATGAATCATGAGGTGCTTGTTTTGATTACTTAAAGTTATAAGATAGGTGAACAAAACAAACAATCATTGTTATGATGCGTGTTCATTATTTTGATGAATTTAGAATTTAGTTGTGATGTTAATATTAGCTGATAAACTCCTCTTTTCCTACTTTTGGCATCCATGATATCCGTACTCAGGTAGTTCTGGATTTTGGACTGCACGGAAGGAAAGCGGAATAAGTAAAAAGTTCGCAATGAACTTTCTTAGCAAGTAAAAAGTCAGCATCCCATCTGCTCGTTTGAAATACAGACGTTTTCTTCAACAAGTTGCGAAGACTTCTGGTTCTTCAACCTCGTTGTCCTTGCAGAAGGCTACACACTTAGATTTTTTTACAGAAACCTGTTAAGTTTTACCGAATTCTCAACAGCTGAACGTTCGGTAATCCAATTTTACAGTTTCGGTGAAATTTTACAGATATCTGTAAAAATTTACCGGATTTCGATTAAAATTTCACCTGAATCCGTAAAATTGGATTACCGAACGTTCAGCTGTTGAAGTCAGTAAAACTTTGCAATTTCTGTAAAAAACTAAAGTGTGCAACGTCCTGAGCTCACGTAAATCATTATTAATTGCCTGTTCCTCACCGCTTTCAAATAAGTTCGGGTATTGTTCAGTTATCGAATTGAACTCCTTCAAAGGGCGCAGCTTCTTGGGGTCAATACTTGATTCAATAGCCAGAGCTGGATCATTCAGATCAAAGCGCTTAATGATCTGTTCAATCATATCGGTATAAAACACACCAGATCTAGTAACATGCTTCCTTCCTGGTCTCATAGAGAGTTTCGGATCCAAGCAATTCTTCTGCAGCTACCCCCATATACATTTCCTTGCGATGATTTTTCTCAAAATCTGAAACTCCGAAATCCGTCAGGTGTTTTAGGTAATCAACCTCACAGAAAATTGCAAGGAGCACCATCATTGAGACTGCAGCTGATTGCACATGTTCAGGAGCTCCGTAGCTTTTAATTGGAAGATACGATTCACTTTGTTGATAAGTGGCAAAATGTTGCTTAAGGAGAAGTGACTGCGTCATCTGATCATTAAGATGACAACAGTCAAACCATTGTCTAAGTTGAACTGAACGAGAAAAAGAACACGAGCACCGGAAACCGTGCCATATTCCATTTAACAACTGACTCCAACGATAGTCCAACGATTTGCATAACTGTGTCATCTGGAATTTATTGGGTCGCTTGAGGCTGCACGACAAGTTACTGCAGATAAATCGCATCATTTGTTTCCGGTACAATGGCTGTTTTTCACATACGTAGCGTGCGTAAGGAGCCAACACATATGATAACTGTCAAATTAGGACAGTCACGTTTCAGCAGTTTGTTGACGGATCGGTCAGAACCCACTGATGCGCCTTCTGAACCAAACCCCACAAGCCTTTTTTTGTAATAGGTGCCATCGATCTGGCAATTGTGCAAAATATACATAGGTTTTTGTACTGTATGATTATATTAAAGATAACAACAAATCACTTTTAAAATAACTATGTTTCGAAAAGAAAATAATAACTACCGAGAACATTATTCTAACTTCCCAAAATTCATCTTCATAAATGCATAAAAATACTTCTTAATTAAGAGAACAGTATTTTTGTAGAAATCACTGCCAAAATTTAAGAAACCTCTTGGGTAACTTTGAAATAAACACTTCTCCAGCGGAATACCTTAAAAAATATTATCTGGAGGACTATATGTTAAAATCCTTGCAGAGATCCCAGACAAAACTTTAAAAATAATTCTACAAAAAACATTGCAGATTTTTTCCAAATTTAAGAATTATGTACATCAGATTATAAAATTCATGCAAAAAAATTTGTAAGATATCTCCAGCATATCAGGATTTTCTTCAAGAATAAGTTCAGGAATAACCGTATGGTTTTTGTGTAGTTCTTTCAGGTGTCCTCGAGGAATTCCTTTAAAATCACAAAACTTCACAAGATCAGTGATTCCTCCAAACATTTCATCACAAGAAAGTTTTGAAAAACTGCCAATGCAATGCCCGAAGAAACTCCTGAAAGAATCCTGCCTACAAACGTTTGAAGAACACTTAAGGTAACGCCAGAAGAAATGTCTGAGAATCTTTAAGAATTTCTATAAAATTTTCTTTAAAAATTACATTAAAAAATCATTGAGGAATCATTTGGGGCACATACACAAACTGACTTTCAGACTATCATCTGTCACTGTAGTTTCAGTGTCAATTATTTTATTTCGCTTCTTGTGGCTGGCCCACAATTGATACGTTGCGGATGCGTTTGCGTGAATTTGACAGTTTTCCCATAGGTTTTCTGTCAAATTTACGTCAACGCATCCGCAACGTATCAATTGTAGGTGACCCGTTAGGCCTAAAACAGCACAATGAAAGTGGTATTGATAAAAATTTGGATGCTAAACTGTACTCATATTTAAAATTGTAGCTTTTTGAGTGGACACGGAATAGCCAATAATCTTAAAAATCTTGGTTTTTCTCAAAAATCTGTAATCTTTACGTACAGATATCTGTATGAAAAAAATGAAAAAAATCTGTGTCAATCTAGATAAATCTGTACATGTGGCAACCCTGGCTCCACGTGGTGCGAATTACAGACGATCCAATGGCGTCTATATAAGGGCAACGCACTGCTTGCTTGTATTGGAAGCAAAAATAATGTAAACATTGCTGAGCCGACGAATGATGACTGCTGCACTATTGAACTTTCTATTGGCGGTCATAGGTTCAATAAAGAAAATCGGTTCAAACGTTTATTATAAATGCTGAGTTGTGGAAATAATCATGATACAAATGCCATTTATTGAGCAAAAACATTTCTCCCCGATAACATGGATCATTTATAGTGAGTTTAACTGAGGTAATTGAATTTTTACCTCACAAACTTTCAAACGCTGAGACTTGACAATCAAGTAGCGATATAGAGCCAATTTCCAATCATCGGTAGACTGGAATCTGTTGAAAAATTAAGTTTTATAGCGCATACAATAAACAATCACGGAGCAAATGAATTAAAATAAATAGTATGATGTAACACTTTGTGTAGCGTGCGCAAGGAGTGCAGTGGTATAAGTGTCATGGGCCAATTTTGCTCATTTCACTAATATCGTTGCGGCTACTGGTCCAGACCTTATATGGACGTCATTGCAAATGATCGTCACTCGACTGCCCCCCGGTTCATACAGCCATTCGGTTGTGTGGGTCGCGGTTCACCCAGTAGGAGATTTTTTGTGATAATTGAAAGATGTGAAAGGTTTGAAAAAGGGCGAAAATGGCGGAAAATGAAAAAGCGTTTGCATGCAACATCCTAGGAGTACTCTAGTGTACCAACTAATAGAATTCACGAAAGCTTTTGGTGAATTAACATCCCTCTAATCTACTGTAGAATGGTTCCCACTTCTGATAAACCCGTTTATTATCTGTCGAGGCTTATTTCGGCGAACAGTTCGAGAGCGCTAAATCTGAAACACAAGGGACGAAATACACCCTGAGGATTTGAGATCCAGCCGCTAAGCTGCTCAAACTTAACAAACTCATAGACAGAACTGAGATCGATGTAACTCCTCAACCGAATCTAAACGATTGCAGATGCGTTATTTCCTGTTTCGATTTGATTCGTTTGGAGCAAAGGACACCCTGCAGGATATAATTGGTGAAAATGTTATCCGCGTGCAAAAAATCACAAGAAACGAAGGTGGAAAGAAGGTTGCTCTTATTCTAACGTTTAGCAAAACAACATACCCGTAATTTATAAAACTGTTACTCCATATTCCTACTCGTCCATACCTCCCGAATCCGATGCTGTGCTATAGCTGCTTCAGCTACAGCCATACCCGTGCCCGATGCCCGCAATGGACCGCAACGCTGCTCTAACTGCTCTGGAGAAGAGGAATATGGCGAGGCATCAACATGCCGTAACTGTAAAGGTGCGCATCGACCCACTAGCCGTCAGTGCCCGGTATATAAGAATGAGGTCGAAGTTACGTGCAGAATTACGGGCAGGAGGCAGCTATGCTCAGGTACCAGCGCGACAGAGAAAAAAAGCTGAAGGAATTTGAAGCGGCCATGAAAGGGAAGGACGACGAAATAATTGAATTGCGCGAAGAAAGCAACCGAAAGGATGAGAAGATGAAGATCATGGACAACCCTCATCAATCAACGCAAACAGCAAGTCGCCAATAGTATAACATCACACAACCACAGGGATCAACACGCTATACACGAAAAGCAACACCTTAGCAGAGAGCAAAAACCAACCCATGTAATGACATGCCACGTGACTCGTTCGAGAAATAATTCTCCAGCAATTCAGGAAACAAGACGCCCCCTTAAGTCACAAGCCCGCCACCGACAAAAACTACCACTACAACATACGACCTAACCCAAATGGACTATTCCGAAGATTCTGAGATACCTGAGACACCTCAAAACCAGAGTCTTCGATAGTTTCACATCAAAACGACATTTGGACAACAATGATGAGCCACGCATGAACACGGACAATGAGACGAATCGGTTTGGAAGCAGAGAGAGTGTAGTATCCCTTCCGACACAACTCCAGCAGGTTGAAGGGACTATCCGGGACATAATACCCTAACCCATTGATGGCAAATTCACCTCTGTGGGCGATGGAATAAAAGATACGACCACGACACCAAACATTTTTGGATAGTCGGCAGGGGAAGGGTAGCCCTTTCTTCTGTTCGCTGCCCTACACAGGCAAGCAAAATGAATCGCGAATCAACAGATTAACATGCAACCACTTTACAACCAGCAGCACCAACTAACACAACCGTAAAATTCCCAAACAACCATATAGAAGTCAACAAAATTACACAAAGTCTTTCCCAAGTGCCGGCTATTGCCGGTTTTGCTGGAAGTAAACGTGTAGTAGTTTTGAAACGAGCCTGGCATGGTGGAGCAAAATGTCCCACAGGTAAGTTCTCTCAGTTTTCAAACAAAAATAGATACTGCCGCGCCTGCTATCTTTCTAGATGATCGTCTGACCGCACCATTAAAGGGTGTTTCGGTCAAAATTTGGTCGACATAAACTTGACGCATTTCCTTTCATCGTGCATTTAAAAATTTGCACACCCCTCATTTTGAAGATGTGTGCGTGTAGCATCATGCCTCTATTTTGATTTTGAGATAAGCACTTCAGTTATCAAAATGTCGTCGAAGGAAGAGAAGCAACGCATCCAAATTTTGCACGTGCATGGCGAAAATCCAAACTACTCTCATGCCAAGTTGGCGAAATTGTTGATTGTGGCTAAATCAACTGTTACCAACGTATTAAAAGTGTTCGGTGAATGTTTGTTGACAGCCGGGAAAGCTTGATCGGGAGAAATCGAAAGCCGGAGATCACAGTGACTCTCTCTCTGTCCGAGATGTCGTAAAGAAGCTGGGAATGGCGCCTTCAACCGTGGATAGAGCTAAAAGACGGGCTGGACTGTCGACTAACACGAAAGTGGTGACTCCAAATCGCGATGATAATCAAAACACGTCGGTCAAAGCACGACCGCGAAAGTTGTACACGACGATGCTGACAAAGTTTGATTGCGTGGTACAGGACGATGAAACTTACGTTAAACAGCTTCCTGGACAGGAATTTTATACGGCAACCGGACAGGAAAAGGTGGCAGATATTTTCTAGCACTTCAAACTGTCAAAGTTCGTGAAGAAATATCTGGCACTAGAGTTGGCGAGGTACTAGAACTGGTGCATTCGAATTTATGTGGGCCGATGGAGAACGTCTCGATAGGCGAGAGCAGATATTTTTTGACATTCATCGAAGATACTAGTAGGAAGGTGTCTGTCTACTTCCTCAAGTCAAAGAAGCAGGTCTTGGATTGTTTCAAAAATTTCAAGGCTTATGCTGAAAATCAAACCGGTAAGCGTATCAAGTGACTTCGAACGGACAATGGTTCTGAGTACATGAACCAAGAAATGGAACTATTCTGCGCAGTTCGGGAATTCATCACGAAACGACGGTTCCTTACAACCGGAGCAGAACGGCCTCCTGAGTGGATGAATCGGACAGTGGTTGAAAAGGCACGTTGGAAAGTTGGAGAAACGATTTTGGGTGGAAGCTGTTGCGACTGCGGTTTTCTTGGTCAATCGATCACCGACGAAGGGGTCAGATGTGACTCCAGAAGAAGCATTCAGTGGCAAGAAACCAGACCTTTCTGAATTAAGAATGTTTGGCACCATACTTGTCCCTCTCCTCAGTGGGAGACAAGAGCGAATATACTACTTCCTCTTCTCTTTTGTTCATGCAGGAGCGCTGCACGCAGCAGCATACTCACCACACTCTTCCTTTATCTATAGTTTTTGAAATGAGCTGCGCGGTGAAATTAAATCACTTGCCTCTGAAAGCCACTGGCGAGTAAACTCAGCGCTCTGAAACGCACTGCAGTGAATACAGAGAACCGCACCCCAGAGAACTCTGGAGTGCGTTAACTGGTCAGATACACTGATGTTGATTCTCTAAATAAGTAGATTAGCAAGCGCGTTTGTGAATGGTTTGTCGTTCAGGTTCCGGTTTCCATTTTTATTCATTTCGGTTTTGATATGTTCGTTATAACGTATAAATTTGACCTTGGGAATAAAGGATTGCAGATTCTTGTAATGAAGCGTGTACGAAACGAATAATATTGCCTATGATATTATTACCTTTGAAAATACATTATCTTTCATAGGGTAAGGCTGCAATTGTTGCGGTACCTTTGAAGCATTAGATTTCTGTAGTTGTGAATGGAGACTCCATAAGCAACTATAGGAACCTAACATTCACCCTATACAGGATAAATAGATTAATGTTTAAGGAATAGGAGTGTGGGTGTCTTATGCGTGGTTAAACGCGCCACAACCCTAACCATAATGTATTTCCTGGCGAGGACGGATAAAACGCTCTGCGCGTTGCTAAGCAAGTGCACAATAGGACGGCTCCATATAAAGCAGTGGCCGTAACTACATACAATATTTGAATTTAAAATTAATACATTGATTAAAAATTCACATATTCTAGGGGAGAGGAGAGTAGTTTTGGACACTTTTTCTTTCAATTTTTCATAAATTTTGTGAACGTCCTGAGATGATCCGTGAAGAGATCCTGAATTCATTCTAGTTGTCATTTGGACATCGAAGCATCATAAGAGTGTGTTAAAGGTGTGCGTTTATGCAATTTTGAGTTGTTTATTTGCATTTCGGAAAAATACATATTTGTCCGGATGTGCCCCGTACGTGGGGTAGTTTCGGACAGTCATGGGGCACATTCGTAAAACGGAAATAACTTACACAGATTCATGAAATTTTTAGTTTTCTACCTATTTCTAACCTCCTACAGACCAAGGCTGAGGTCCAATGACAAAACTTATAACTCTAGACTAACATTTGAAAAGAGGGGCAAGCGAAAATGTGAAGAAATCATATTATGTTGGAGCTACAGGCAAGCTACTCTAAACTCGAAAAGTAACATTGTTTCTTATTATAAAATTGATAAAAAATGGAATTCCTCAGTTCATCTATATGATGCATTGGGTATTTACGTCTGGCCAACACAGTGAATTTTAATATTTTCATAAGCTTAAGCAAGGAGGAAATCACTATGTTTTGTGCCAATATATTCATCAGTTGTGTGATTACCGATCATCAACTGTACCGACTGTATCGACTTTGTACAAATATAAGCATCTGAATGTGCCCGAGTGCGACCCAGGTGGGCTGTAATGTAAAATCTTTGCTTTTTGGCGCTATACGGTATACCGACTGCCTGCTTTACGAGTTGACGAATGTACCCAGATAGAACCAATGGTGTCAGAAATGTTTTTGCATGGTGTGCCCGGATCGAATCGCCCCTAGAGCTTTAATTAATAATTTGATATTATTTAGTCAAGCCCGTTTTATTGGACATGTATTCACTGTTCATTTAGCGTGTAAACAACAAACAAAAATAAGTCACTAACTCTCACAAATTTAATGACAGGAGAGCCAGAGTATTGAGAGACTCAGTCAGTTGGGGTATTTCTACGGCAAACACTAGTGTTAAGCTCCGAACGCAAGAGACCCGAAGCGGAACGATAACCATGCAAAAAATACCCGATTCAAATGAATTTGCCTGCCGGTTAGAAAATTATTAATCTTCATATATAAGCCGGTTAGCCATTTTGGCGTCATTTGAAACGTCGTAATCAGAGGTTTGCAAAAAATGCATAAAAGAAGAACTATTTACTCCTCAAATAGTTTGTTTTTGAAACTGTTTGGGTGAGAAATGTTGAATCTACTCTCTTTTAATATCGCAGTGCCACGGATGGCAAGAATAATAAATACCCATTTTAATCTGATCGCGAAGCAAGACACATTTCTCTGATATGACTGAAGATTGTATAGCAAGACCAAAAAAATGATCTGCAAAATTTTGAAGTAATAGGGTATGTGTCCCTTGACTCAGCCTTTTATGCAACCATCGATTACATTTTTGATTATAACTCTTAAAGTTTCAAGCTGAGATTCAACTAGCTCTACACCTGCTAAGATAAGCTTTGATAAGACATTTGGTAGTATGTATCAACGTAAAACTCTTTTATAAAGTCAGAAACTTTCAAGAGGACTATGGATTTAATGTCGGTTCTAACAAGGCACCTAAGTAAAGGTGATTCCCGCTGATTGCGTAATATGTTAAGAATGCAAGCCATCTTTAATTACAGTTCTTTCTAGATTTGATTGACGCATTGGTTGGACGTAGTTCCGAAATCTAGTGGAACTTATTAGTTTGCAGTTGCTAGCCAATTGAAAAGTTTTAGTGAGTCCTCTTTTATCAAGAAAACCGTTGTTATAAGTAAGCCTAATCCAACCGACTAAATTTGTGTTTCAGTATCGTGAAATTGTCTAAAGAAATCCATGATGGTTGAGCCCAGTGAGATTTTTCTGTAAATTGTATGGAATGAAGCCTAGCCACAAAAAAAATAGTTCTTAGCTGAATAGGCTTAAATGTTTGCTAACAAAACCAATAACACAATAAAAACACACAATAACTCTGTTTGAGGTTCTGGTAACTATTCGTCACATGAAAGACCAAAGTGAAAAACGAGATTGTAATATGGTGCGTTCTTTTTACTTGAATGACCTAATATTCCTTAAGCGAAGGTGTAACGTCCAGGTAGATGATCCTACACGGCGTATGCCGCCAAAGACTCGCCAGCTTGTAGCTTTGTCTCGTCTGCGGGTAAGTGATATTCCCCAGCGCATCACGGGCCATCGGAAGTCACCACTCTTCCGAGGTGTGCATACCGGTCACCAATTACCGGATCCATCCCGAATTCGGCCACTGACAGCATCATCAGCATCGAGATGTACTACATGGCTGCAGAACACCAAGAAGCACAAGGATAGATCTTTCCGTATTATTTATAAATAGTAAGCCACATAGAACAAAGATAACTGAGCGAGAATACGAATAAATGGGGCAATAAGAACGAAACCGAGTCTGGACATCTTTTTCTGGCGTCTTGTTGGGATGCAACTGTCAAAGCGAGCAAAAGCTATGGAATTTTAAGATCTGTACTCGACAGAATTTCAAATCAAAACAAAGGGAACGCCAGTGCCTTTCTTCATTTATATCTTAATAAATCTATTATTATAACAGATTGAGTTTAAACATGTAAACATTTTCTTCCGCTGAATGAGATGTAGTTATTGATACTTTCTTCAACGGTTTCTAGATATGATGATTTTGCAATAACGCCCATTTAAAATTTAAATCTAGAGTTTATCATTCTTTTCATGCAAGCTGAACCAAATGAATGAAACTCTAATAGAACTGGCGCTTTTTTTTATAATTTTTGTTATATTTTCGTTTGCTAATGTGTGTTATTTCTGCAAAATAAAACGAAGGTGTGTGTTTTAAATTTAATCTCGGATCATCAGTGTCTACCATGGCTTTTTTCTGTGTTGAAGCATGTCATAGACAAAACATTTATCTTCAAACTACACCGTGTCCTGTCAGTTTGAACGTAGTTTTCTCGTTCATAATCTGATATTAACTTCTTGGTGCATAATGTAGCACTAAGAATAACTGAAACAGCCCCCATTCTTGAATAAGAAGGGGTTCTATCTTCTATCAGAACCTGCTGCCTATCGGAATAATACAAATTTGTGTTTCGGTTGCCTGGATAGTTCTCATGTTTGGTTGAAATTTTTGTTTCATTTGTATGAGAGCACCTCCCCAATCAAAGAAGGGGTCTCGAACCACCATAGAAAAAAATCTTGCCTTCAAAAACCCCCACATGCCAAATTTAGTTCAATTTGTATGAGAGCCTCCTTCCCCTTCTAGAGAAGAGAGGGGTCTCAAATCACCATAGAAAAAATTTCTGCCTCCAGAAAACCCCACAATTTGGTTTCAATAACTTGATCTGTTCATGAATTATGCAGAAATTTGTGTTTCATTTGTATGGGAGTCTCCCCTTTCAGAGAAGGGAGGGGTCTCTTACCTATCATAAGAACATTCTCCAGTTCCCAAAACCCCAAGACGAAACATGTGGTAAGGCATTGAACAGTTTCGAATGTGCCCCATCAACACCCGGAAACGAATAACTACTAAAGAAATAAGCCTTATGTTTCTCCATTATTATCTTATTATCACGTTTTTTCCTTGTATATCGGTTAACAACTTAGGTGGAGTAGTTATACATCTAAGTCATTCACAAAGGAATTGAAAAAATCCTCACAACTTTGACTCATAAGTTTGGAAACATGCATAAAAAGGGCACTGAAGATTTTCTAAAGATTTGGCTCTGCAGAGCGGTCTCTCAAGAGGACACCAGCGAGAACTAGTTTGGGTGCGCTCGAGAGCACAATTCGTTCATTTCACTCGAGAGCGTGCTCTCAAATTTTCACCACAAATGCTCTCAAGAGACTCCTCTCACACTTGGCTTGTTTTGCACTCATCGTAAGCGTGGTGATTTGCTCGCCAGTGTGGCAACTGGTTCATCCCCAGAGGAGGCAAGCAATATGCATGTGAGAGGCGCACTTGGGTGAAATGCCATGTATGCCTTCACCCCTGGCAGGTACGAACCGTCAAGTCTCGAGAAACATCCCTGACTGTCCCGTTGGGCAGTTTGAAGACCACTTTGGCAGGCATAGTCCGGCTGACTGAAGAAGATCCAATAGTTGATTACATAGTTCTTGACCTTCAGCTACTTCGTTGACGCCGGTTAGAAGATCATTACTTTTGCAGCTTGCGGGTGAGAGATTTCTCCGATCTTACTGAGTTCTTGTAGGCATCTGGTCGCAAGATATGGCGCACACGAAGTCCCGTACGTAACGGTTGATAGTTGGAAGGTGCGCATAAGTTCTGATGATGAGTTCCTTCAGAGAATCTTCTGAATTCGATGGTCAGGGTGAAAATAGTAAAAATTGACGATACATCTTTTCAATGATCAGACACAAGAGCGTACCGACACATTCGGAACCGCAAGGTTATTGAAACCAGGTGACTTTGACCATCTGTCCATCGATTGAAAGAAACTTCTGTACTCATAGCGTACTAGCATCAAATACCCCGGAAGTTTGGTAGTCAGACTATCGGGCCTCGACGACGCAATTATGAGGCAAATAATACGAAATTGTGTTAGCCTTAGTCTTTAGCATCGGCGATGTCCTCCATGTGGCCCAGCCGGTGGTATTCATTGATGAACAAAAAAATGTTAATATTTTAAAATTACCCAAGTACCCCAAGCATTTTACACAGCATAACAAAAATGAGATCAAATAAAACAGTATTTATCTTAATCCAATCCAATCGAATGGATCTCTTCGTCGTCACATAAATTTTAGGAAAATGAGGGTTTTATTTGAGTTATTTGAGACGTAAAAGCATTTGTTAAATTATGTAAAACACAAGAAAAATATGGACCAAAAAATGACAGCACAAAAAGAGTTCGTGCCTATATCTAGCACAGCACGCTACGACTCGCCTGAACATTCAACTGATATTAATTATTCATATACTACAGTTAAAAAAAATTGCGCTGTTAA
>JASCZW010017532.1:0-16909 GCA_034211315.2 Aedes japonicus | reverse complement strand
TTAATCACAATTTTGATTACAGACCACAAACTATTGAACAATTCGTAAATATCAAGCCTTGTCATAAAAAGTTTATTAGCCCCTTCAGACCTAAGGTATCATGTCCCAAGTAACAATTTTAGTTCTATTTCCGCCGTATAGCACTCATCCCGGCTTTGTTGGTAAAACTACATTCAAAACTGTTTTATCCACCAACACCTCCTCTATGCATCTATAAAGCCGAAATGTGTACAAAGTGGCCTACTCTTTAGATGGTTGTGAAAAAAATTAATAAAACCTTTATACAGATTTTGAAAATGTTCCAGTGAAAGATATTATGACCACTTGAGAACCTTCATAAAACCTATTGACTGCCATCAAAACCAGCATAGGAGCATATGGCCACAGCTGTCAAACTTCATGGTTGGTTTTGGTTGTTCTGCTTTCTTCGATTCTCTGCTCTTCTGATTCATTTAGCAGCAAATAATATCATAGAAAAAAATTCTAGTGTTGTGGGAAATTGAGCCTTTTACAGCGTATCATGTTCCAAATCATAAGCGCATTTAATTTTATGGTGAATATTGGCATTATAAGAGCTGAAAATTAATGCATCCCGGAAATTATGCAAGTTTACAACAACAAAAACAAAACTGAAACAAATATAATCGATAAATTAATCATAAATGTGATGAAAATTTATGGAATTCAATAACGTTACCTAAAATAATGCCGAAATTAGTCTCCGGTCTACAGTTAATTTGCACATCATTTAATATTTGGTGTATTTATTTTTCCACATTTCAATGATTTCTTAAAAATCAATATAACGATTGACAGAAATCACAGTTTTTCAAAAGAGCCAATTTATCTTCGCAATGGCTACTATAAAACTGTTTGGTCATTTGATGACTTCCCTTAAGGCCAATTTGCCGTTTAATGGATTTACTAGCGGCAAATGGGTTTTAAAATGCTTGTTCAACTGACCATAATAAGATAATATGAATGAGTCCTAAAACGGCATTTCAAAACAGCATTTTACGAGTTCATAAAGCCAACATAAAACCTTTGAAAGGAGTAAAAGGAATATTACAATACAAGGTTTCAAGATCGTTGTAGGTAGCCATGTAGGTTCTCATAAGCCTGACTAAAATATAAAAAGTATTGGCATCTCTTGGTACCATATTAAAACCAAATTGATTTCCAGCGGCGTTCATGAAACTTTAATAAAACTTAATAAAGCTGGATGGCTTTGGCAATGTCACTTGGAATTTGACCCCAAAATGAAAATGTCTGTATAAAATCTCATACTGAATAAACGTGAATACTGCCTTCGGCAAATTTGTTCTACATTGATTCTTCTATCTAAAATATATATAAAAACATACTAATTTAAGGTTTAATTGACGACCTAGAACATCCCGAACATGAGTAAGTTCTGGAAGTAAAAATAACTGCCTTATTAATTATACTATTGTTGTTTTAGAATATGGTACATATGCATAAGTTACAGATTTATGTATCTTTCTGGGATGTTCGATGTTGTCTAAAATGCACTTGAGTTTAGAAATTAAGATCTACAGTTGTAACAGTAGCTTTTAGAGCTACATATTGAAGAACTTTTTGTAATTTCAATAGTCACTATTTGATAATTTTGTGATGTTTCAGATCATCAAAACTGCCCTTGAGTTCAGAAACATAAGATCCATAGTTGTAACAGTAGGTTTTTGGGCTATATAAGGCGACTATAAGTATTTAAACATATTCAATGAATCTTTTTGAAAGATCAACCGTCAATATGTTATAACTTTCTGATTCTCTAGATCATCCAAACATTTCTGGCGTCCAGAACTTTAGATTTACAGTTATAAGAGTAGTTTTAGGCAATACAATGTTACAAAAAATATTCAATCATTCTCAATTAATATTTTTAAAGGACAGAAAACATTATAAAGCTATATGACATGTCCAAAATATCCTGGAGATCAGAACATAGGACCTACAGTTGCAGTAATAGCTTTCTGGGCTATGCAAAGCTACGCTGTGTATTGAAACATATTCATTGAATATCTTGGAAGACCAACAGACATTATGAGATAATCTTCTAGGGTATCGAAATTATCCTGGAATTCGAAACATAAAGTCTTCAGCTGTACTCAAGACTACTGTTCTTTCTTGGACCAAACAAAGTAACAACATATGTTTAAACAATTTATGTGAGTCTCCTGGAAGATAAACAGATAAAATGAGATATCTTGGGATGTTCTCAGTCACCAAACAAATTCAGTGAATCTCCTGTTAGGTCACCAGTCATTATCAGATTATCTTGAGATATTCAAGTTCATAAATACTGACTTGAGTTCAGAACATAAGATAGACAGTAGTAATAGTAGCTTCTTGGGCTAAACAAAACCACGATAACTACTCAAACATATTCGATGATTATTCTGAAACGTCCACAAATATTACAGGATAATCTTGTTAGCTTAAGATCATTCAAAACATAAGGTCTATAATTGTTACAGCTGCTTTATGAGCTATAAAAAGTTAAGTTAGTTTGATTGGCATGAATAGCCCAAGATTATCTCATAACGTCTAGTGGTTTTCCAAAGAGTTCGTTGAATAAGTTTGAATTTATAACGTAACATTGTAAAGCAGGTAAAGCTACTGTAACAACTGTAGATCTTAAGTTCTGATCTCCAGGACATTTTGTACGACCTAGCACATCTCGAAAAAATAAATCTATATCACTTTCACTTTTATTAAAAACAATATTTAAAAAAAACTTTTTTGAGCATATTAGTAGAACGATTGTGATTCGAAAACTAGGAGAATTTAAAATTAACACTTCATTTGCTCACTTTTTGAAAATTAAAATTAAAACATTGAAACACTTTTTTCAAATTTTCGCTGGTAAAAGCGAGCAAATTCCTTTAAATTCTACCAAAAGCTTATGTTTTGACAGATATTATATCTATATATATCAAAAAAATATATCTAAATATCTATATCTATACGTACATATTCTTGTTTCAATCATTATTTTGTTATTGTGCATCAATTTAACACAAAAAATTGGGTTGATTAAAAAAAAATGCATTGAATAATCTGAATGGCTTACATTAAGTTGCTTATGTCATCATTCCGAACAACCCGATGGGACTGTACCTAGTAGTTGTTTACATTGTTTCCTGTATAATTAAATGTTTTATGTTTACTTAATTGCAACATGAACTTAACAATCCAGAGTGCCATTCATCAGCCACTGGTGGAGCTGTAAAGAAGCAGCAACCAGCATATTGTTATTATAACTGAGCACGGTAATTGAGCACCATCAAACGTATGCATTTTGCTGTATCAGGTGGCGGATCCGTTCCTGCCTTGAACTACTCCGCATGGGATGTGTGGAAAGCGTAGTACGTTTGCTTCGGAATTCTGTCTAACAAAGAGCCCTACGCTCAATTTCAAAACTATTTCTATCCAATTTTCAAAACCTGCCGAACTCTCTCGGACCCTATCGATAATTTCTCTTCACATCTTTGGTTCTAGCTGAAATTGCTGTTCACTACGGGAATTCCATGATGTTGGGAAGACATTTCCAATTTTGAAACATTATAATTTAAATTTGGCGCACTTTACGCAAATAAAAACATAATTAGTAATGTATTACTAAATGTCTATTATTACCATTTTAATTATTTCATCATATTATTTTGATTTAATCCATATTAAAATTACAGCATGACGACTCAACTATGGCACATTTTAGTTAAATATTTTTGTATATTTCGATGGTCTATATAATGCATATATTGCATGATTTGTAATTTGTAATAAATTCTGAATTAGGAGGAAGCATCAGGGTATCATTCAAGCTGCAACTGGACGAAGGTTTGATTGACTGCCTGAGTCTAGGCGGAAACGAGCATTGACATTTTATTTTCCTATCGATTCGATTGTGATGCTGTGAGTTCTACTCCAACAGTTTCAGTGAGAGTGGCGCACCCTTTTTAGCAAGCCATCCTGTAGTAAGCTTGGTAAGTATTGCGAATTGGGCTATTCGATTTGTTTGATCGTATCGTTGGAAGAAGATTCCTAATTTTTCGTGGATTTCGCGTTTGCATCCCTACTTATGGGTCCACCTCTCCGGTTTTGGTCCTTCGTACAACGATATTGTGAATTCAGATCGGTGGCTCAATTTGATCTAACTATTAAGTGGAATTGCATCCAAGCAAAGCGCTTGAGGGATGGTGGCTACCATACATACTTACATACAACATATATACATACATGATTATTTGCATGATTTACAATAATGGATTCTCGGATAGAAAAAAAAAAACATTGCTTTACACAAACTAACAGTAGGCCACACTGACACGAATGAATGTTTTATTTAACGGGTGCCTAAACAAAACACATCGACTGTATTCTCTAACATTTTATTTTTCTCGACCTTGCCCTCATCGAAAACCTTGACAGAACGCAAGGGAAACGATTTATCTCTCCCATAACGGCCAACAAATCATAAAATTGCACATCCTCTACAATCCTAATCCTCAATCTGCAAAACAACCATAAGCCATTCGCTTGTACCTGTCTGTTGGATGTTTGTGGCTTATTCGCAACCCTCACACTCCTCTCGTCATTGTTTTTGTTTCTTCTCCGGCTGCCCTCATTCCCAATTAGAGATAAATCTTGCTTCCACCTCATCCCTCTGAGCAAACGATGGAACGACGGAAGAGTAACGCAGGCGTTCGTTCGTTGAACGTGATACTTGACCATACAGAGTATCTTTCCACAACAATTGGAATTATGATCCGTTCAAAGTGCATTCGATGAGGAAAAACACGTTCATTATGGTATTTCAAAATGAGTGGATCAACATCATATCATGAACACTAAAGCAATCAGAACGATGCAATATTCCTCCACTACCAAACAAATTATTCTTTCATACACTCAAAATGCAACGGCAAGCGAGAGTGCCTAATCCACACTGCCACGGCCCGCTAACTCTGTCAAGTCATGGTAATTTCCCTACGGTTTTAGCGCACTCGGCAGAAAGGAAATCCTTGGCATGCCATTCATCTCACTCCTACCACGGCATCACTGTCATCACCAGTCGAGCACATAGAGACAGAAACCAATCTGTTTTTCGTGAACCATAAATCTCCGGGTGTTCGGGGCTCCACCGCGCCACTGTGGATGCAATCCATCCTACGCCTGACTGGGAGGGGTTGGCAGATGGAAAAGTGCACAAAACCGACGGTTCCCGGCGCCCGCCGTCGCATGTGTAGAGATTTGCACATATGTTTCGGATTTGTGGCGAAACTTTTGATAAAGACTCACTGTGAAAGTACGCTCGAAAATTCCGGTCTGACTGCAGGACTTTGCATAATCGACTCAAACAGGACGGGGTTTGCTGGATTCAGTCAAGACTGAATGCATTTGACATTGACGGGTGGGCTTAAGCAGTGACCCGTCGAGTGAAACTGCATCAAATTTATATGTGACGTCTGGTTTGGTTGAATGAAAATGTAATGGCAGAAGTAACAAACAATGACATTGCTCGATTTAAATTGAAACCGAAAAAAAGCAGATGGATTGGGAGCTCAAAATCGTTCAAAAGTAGAATCCTTGAAGCTTTTCAGAGGTTATCTTCTCGTTGTTAACCGTTTTTTCACATTTTTACTCTGTTTCCAGGTTTACGTTAACAAGAATGCCACATTTTTGGCTTTATAACAAAACCCGCAGATTCCTGTAGATTGGGATGCTTTCCATGCAGAGTATCAAGTATAGGTGGGAACAATCAGGGAGAGTTTTTTACTTATCATTGTAAAAATGGCATGCTCATGGTTTTGAAGATATGTGAGCATGAGATTTTGAATTATCGCCATATCAAAACTGTGGGTTAAGCTTTTTTCACCAACTGTTTTTCTTGGCTATCATTCAAAAATTGCTTTAAAATTTACTCTTAAAATGTATTGATCTGAATGATTCTTATTCTATACGAGCTGAACCTGGTGCTAGCCTTTCTACGCATGCAACTAAATGAATGAAATTTTAATAGAACTGGTGCTTTTATGGTTTTTATTTTCTGAATGAATCTGGATAAAACATTTTTGTTTGCTAATGTGTGTAATTTCTGCAAATAAAAGGATTTGTATTTTTTATTTAACCCTTGGATCGGTAGTTTCTATCGGTTTTTCTTTCTGCGTAAAAGCATTTAATAGACAAAACATTTATCTTCAAACGAAGCCTTATCCGGTCAATTTGAACGTAATTTTCTTTTGCATAACCTTAGATTAACTTCTTGTAATGTAGCACGAAGAGTAACTCAACTCATTCTTGGCTAAGAAGGGGTCAAACTTCTCATCAGAACATGCTGCTTACCCGAGATATACCATTTTGTGTTTTAGTTGCATGGATAATTTCATGTTTGGTTCAAACTTCTGTTCCATTTTTCTTAACTCCCCCCCCCTCTCCTTCAGAGGGACGCGGTGTCTCGAACCACCTAAGAAAAAATCCTGCCTTAAAACCCCTCACATGCTAAAATTTGGTTCTATTTTTCTTGGTTAGTACTGAGTGCACATTGCAAAAATGTGTGTTTCATTTGTGAGGAAGTTTTCCTTCCAGGCGGAGAAGGAGCTTCGAACCATCATAAGAACCTTCTCCGTCTTCATGTAAGTTTTCATAACAGTAGATATGATTCTCATGTTTGGTTGACATTTGTGTCTAATTTTCATGAGAGCCCACCCCTTCAGAGAGAGGAGGAGTCTCAAACCTCCATCCAAACATTTCTTGGCTCCGAAAACCCCCACGTACTAAATTTGGTTCCATTTGCTAGATTTGTTCGAGTTGTGATGTGATGTGATGTGATAGGAAGCCACCACCAGTGCAGGACTTGCCATGGCGTACAGTTCCTCCTAATGGTAAGATCAAACTGTACATTCTTCTAATCCTCACTATTCCGTTGTATGAAGGGCCAAAAACGGGAGTGTGGACCCTTCAGCAGAAGCACTTACACGAAACCCACGAAAAGGATAGAGAATCTCCTTCCAACGAAACGCTCTTATTACAGAAAATGAAGAGTATGCAAAACACATTAGGGTTTGGTGGATTGTTGAAAATAGGGTTGGAAAACTCACTGTAGACTGTCGGAAGATAATTAGACCTACGCTGATCTTGATCTGATGATTTCCATCAAGGAAGGCATAATTGTCATCCATGACTTGGGCCAGATAACCACGAATCCCTCATCTAGCCTACACTTCGTCTGGCACCCTATATTCCCCCCTTACCCGTTGGAATATATGTTTATAATGTACGTAATAGAATATAATATATGTATTTACAAAATGTAGATCAGTCCTTTCAACAAAAATAAAATTTCTATGAAAAGATATTTGATTTGTTTTATTATTTTGAGAATCAACAGACTATTCTATAGGTCGAAGAAAGCAGTTTTAGTGATCGAAGTGATCGATTCGATGATTTCTGAGATAAATATGATATCTTATTGTAATATCCCTAAACACATATATTTAAAAACAATTATGTACTGCTACTATCACATGCCAGCTTTTAAGGAATAGAAGTTGTAGTTCAAAAATAGAATTTTAATGAAAAAGTTATGCTGAAATGATGAAAAACAAATTGAGTATTACAAGCATTACATTGTCATGCTGCCCTGTGCCCTGAAATGCAAAAGAAATTTGAAATGCAACGATGTCGCAGAGCGTGCTGAAATTATTAATTAAATGCAGAGATCGAAATTCTCACTCAGCTGGGTGAAAACCATGCTCTCTTTCAAGCAGGTTGTCGATGAGTGAGAACCGTTGACATTTTCATCTCGCCGAGTTCGCCGATAATTCATTATCCTCTCCTTGCATATGCGAAAATATCTCTCTCCAAAATTCTACGAAAATATTTTCTCATGTCACATTTTTTCACTGAAAACATACTACCTTGATCGTAATAGATCGTATACGAGGAGCAAAGCTCGAAAACAAGGCCAAGCTGGTCTAAACTGGTTCCGCCATGCACCATCATTATAGAATTATAATGTCAGAATAAAACAAGCATGAAGACTCGGTACATTTTTCGGGTGCCAAAAAGTAAGTGAAACATAATTATCGGCATCTAGGATTCACTGAAAAAGAAACGATTTATCAGCTGACCCCGAGACCCTATTCCAAGCACGGGGTAAGCTTTAACTTACAATGCTCATCTTTTGCAGCATGGTGCTACATCTAGTGAAGCATAATACTGCTAAATATAAGAGTTGTAGATTAACGTTTACCCCGTGCTTGGTAAAGGATCCCGGGGAGCTGAAACCGTTCCCTACCCTATATTATTTTTCTTCGTTTTAAAAGTCAACGCAAAGAATGACAAGTATTCATTAACATACAGAAATCCCGTGGATTTTATAATAAAAGGTCGAGAGACAAAAGTTAGAATGGAAAACCGTCGGATGGCAAAAGGTCGGAAGAACCAAAAGTGTATTGGGCAACATATCGAATAAAAACTACGTCAAAATGATAAATTGTAAGCATGATCAAGAATATGACTGACTGCCAACGGGTGCTACTCCGTTATTGCCAGATCAGATTTATTTAAGTACACAATGAATGGACAGATGATGTTTGTGTAAATGTGTAAAACCTGATGACCCATTATGCTGGAATGCTGGTCATGTTGGGAATAGGCACGTGTTGACGTGATACTGAGGGTTATTCCGAAAGTCGATTGAAGTTTTGTCACTTGATGGAGTGAGAAAAGTCACCTGCAGTGACGTGACTCTCCATTTGATTTACCCAGAAGAGTCACGTTACTGCAGTTGTCTTTTCTCACTTCACCAAGTGACAAACGTCATTTCGACTCTCGGAATAACCCTCACTCGCTGGGATGTTGGATAGTTGGGAAATGGGCCAAAAGCATTGACCACTCAAATATGCAACAGAATATCGAACACTAGTTACACCGCACCCCGAATAGTCTGGCATAACCTAATTACCGTGAACTCGTAAATAATGGTGATCGCTTTTTCTGCCTGTGTAGGTTATAGTTTCACTAGAATACTCTTTTTTTTAGCGGTGGCATGCCTTCTTTTCTGTGGATATCCTGCAAATAGAGATAAGACAAGCTGGAGCGCCCCTCCGATTGGGAGCCCATCATAGCATTATTAAATGATATTGATTCTATTGATTCAAACGCTCATTAATTTGCTACCAACCGGGGGAGACTTATACCCAATGCTTTTCATATACCCAATGCTTTTCTTATCTCCAATCCGTTCAACAACTCTAAATATATTTTGTGATATAGTGAGCGGAATATTAAAATTTGAGATAACTCTAAACAGTTGGTTTTCCAAAATTTGGCAGATCGAATGGTAATTGGTGGATGATTGACCACCAGGTTATCCCTCAAGCACACTATTTGCTATTTTTATTTTTTATATAACATAAGTATGACTAGTTAAGTCATAATCAAGTTACTACAACTAATAATGACCGTACTCTGCTACTTGAGATCATAGCAAGATGCTAGGAAGCGAACCGGAAGAATTAATGAGCAACCCAACGTGATTGAAACATCAACAAACATTTTTGTTCCAACCACCAGGAATGCGGTGTTGTATTAAACCACACGTCCAGATTTACTTTGAATCGAGCTCTATAATACAAGCGTCAAATCGGCCACGCCTACTACGTTGCATTATCTACAGAGATGATTCTTTATAATGAATTGGATTCAAATGAATAGACTTGAACGACAAGACTCTTTGTGAATTTCCGGGGGAAGAAGGGTGCACAGACATTGCGTACAATAAATATTGTACTAGAAAAAATTTAAACAGGTAAAATGATCACCAAATATTCAGTTTATGTCGGATATTTTTGAAACTCCCAGAGAATAAATAAACTCACTCTAGCTAAGTTTTAACGCTACCCATCAAATCCTGTGCAACACTTGCGCCATCTGTCTTGCACACTTTCATCCACTCTTTCTTTAAATCCTTGTCATTCTTGAAGGCCTTCCCTGTTTTCCGAAGCTTACCCTTCATAATCGCCTAGAATTTTTCTATTAGGCGAAGTTCTGGCGAGCTCGGCAAATGTACCACCTTCGGCACAAAAACAACATCGTTGGCTTCGTACCACTCCATCGCCGGCTTTGCTCAATGGCACGATGCCAGATCCAGCTAAAACAGAGTGTCACCTTCGTGGAACCGGATCAAGGGTCGCAGGCACTTCTGGAGGCAATCTTCTTTATATATTTGGCCATTGATGATGCCGGCGGTTATATACGGCTTGCTGAATTTGCCGCACCCACCGATCGCCTACCACACCAAGTACTTTTTGAGAAATTGATCGACCTTCTTCTTCCGGAACTTTTCCAGAACATTTAAGCGGGACTTAACGACACTGAACTCCACGCCGTGATCCACCTGTGAGACTAGACTGGATTTTCCACTACCGCGTCCATTTTTTTTTGTCGAAGCACTTCTTGCTTGCAAGCCGTCTCGATAACCACTTCAAAAATTGTGATAAAATTTCACAGGTGAACATTGCACTCTAGACTAGATTTACTCAAAAATTTAATAAATATTTACCCATGCAATAAAAAGGTTACACACCAAATAAAGCGTTACATTTTTCGATTACAGTCACTTAAATGCGCTTTTGGTGATCATTTTGGTCTGTTGCATTTTTTCGAGCGCCATCTTTACTTGATCGATACACCTGATTCATTGCGCCCCTTATTCTTGAGGTCATTCTTTTTTTTATCGAGAATCATTTTAGCTGGGCTGTCGTCCGACATTTATACAACGCGCTAAGCTCGCCGTAGTCGACCGGTTTTTGCGGCGTGAAGGATGGGAGGATCTCCAGCAACTGATGCTGTTCTTGTGAGAATCGAAAAGGCGCCAAGATAACTAGGGTTTACGGGCGGAAAGAAAATAAACGAGCGTTTCAGTTTAGCTTTAAAATTCAACTGGTTTCTTGTATATTATCTTCAATCTTAAATAGCTAGGGTTAACAATAGTGTGTAATAACAAAGAACATTGTTGTCTTATTGAAGATTGGAAGAGGGATAGAGCGGTTTAAAAAATGCGAGGTCAAAATAGTAGCCGTCGAAGCTGCACAGGATTCACCATGAATTCCGTCACAACATAAACCGCCCACCAAATTACAGCTAAGGAATTTCTGTTCCATTTCGTCTAGGCACGTACTCGTCGTCTTCCAGAGGGATTCTACGGATTCGTCGAATATCTCCGCCGAACAATGCCGTTGGTGGTTTTAACAGCCACCACCCTAACGTAGCCATCGGATCCAGGAAATGTGTCGACAATGCGGCCCATTGGCCACTGTTTAGGTTTCTCATTGTCAGCGACCAGCAGTACAAAATCTCCGATCGAAATATTTGAGCTGAGCGCTGCCACTTTGCCATGCGTTGAAGAGATAAAACGTATTCGGTCTGCCACCGAGCTCGAAATGTGCTGCGCAACTCGTTGAACGTATTCCCACCTGTTGAGAGATCCGATGCGGCGTTCCAAATGATTGATCTCGGGCACGGCGTTTAGCGGTCGACCGATGAGGAAATGTGCCGGTGTGAGGGGTTCAGCGTCGTTCGGATCGTCGGAAAGCGGAGAAATCGGCCGAGAGTTCATGCAGGCTGCTATTTGTGCGAGAATGGTACCTCAACTCCTCGAACGTGAAACGAGCGTCTCCCTCCAATTTTGCCCAAAAACAATTTAGCTACCTTTATTCCAGCCTCCCAAAGTCCTCCGTGATGTAGCGATCGAGCAGAAATGAACATCCACTCAATTCTTGTTGGCGAAGAACTCTGCTACCTTATCATCCTGTTCGGCAATATTGATTTGTTTATACAGTTCACGGTATTTTCTGGCTGCTCCTCGTAGATTGGTAGCGTTGTCCGAGTAAATTTCTTCGGCAATCCATATCGCAACTGAACCGAGTGGAAGCCGGGAAGGCGAATGTGCGCGAGATCTGATACTGCTTCCAAATGAACTGCTCGGGTAGAAAAGCAAATGAACAGTGCAATGTAACCCTTTGCTGGGAACAGCGCCACGTGTTCGTCGATTGATGATATTGATTGGTCCAGCATGACCGATGCCCGTGATGGAGAAAGGTGGATTCGGTTTCAGGCGATCTGCAGGCAGTTGACCCATCAGCTGATGCAGTGGTGCGCTGGTCTCGCACGAACACATTCAACGCAAGTTCGACAAACCTTCCGAGCAACACTCGTTCCACGAATAATCCAAAACGCCGACGTACAGCTGCTAGTAGTGACTGTGGACCACAGTGAAGCTGCTCATGGTGCTCGTGGTGAAAATGAGTGCGGTGAGCGTTGAGCGGTGAGGTAATAATATTGATGCTTCGTATCGTAGCCGAAATCCGAAAGCTGCAGGCCTACCGCCCACCCTGAGGAGGTGATTATCATCCAGAAACGGTTTTAGTTGACGAAGGAACTGCTGTTACTCACTTCACGATTCCTCTCGGGTTGATTTATTTCGTTTTGGAATGCTGGCTCTGGACGTGTCGAACATAAATTTGTAGGGCGTTGTCGATTTCTTGGCGGTGTCAGGTGGCCCTTAGTTCGGAGCTCACGGTAAGAAGAAAACGTCAACATTCGTGCCGTGATGCGCAGAAGAAGTTGGAAAATTCGACAGTATCTTGCTAGCATTCCGTCGAGAAAGAGATTTTCATAAACGGCTAGGTATACCACTCAGATGAACGCTGTTCCCGCTCAACTTGCCGCTGCTGAGTTACATCGAGTGTAGAGTTGGGTAGAGATTCTGATGGTTGGTTGTATTGTTCCAGCTTGGACCATACCACCAGAGAGCAGTTGTTGATTATTTGTTCCGGAAGAGCACCACGCGAAATCAAATCGGCAGGATTATGGTGTGCGTCTACATGGTGCCAGTTGATTGCAGGAAGGTGATTGGTGATCTCGGCCACTCGGTTGGCGACGAAAGTTTTCCATCGCGAAGCACCACCATAAATCCATGCCAGTGCCACGGTTGAATCTGAATAAGCCCGTACCTGCCAAGGGGCATAGAGATTGCGGCTGATTACGTTCGCCATGAGTTCAGCTAATATCACCGCCGCACAGAGTTCCAATCGAGGCAAAGTTGTTCGTCCATTGCCAATAGGTGCCGTCTGGATTTCGCACAAAGTAGATGTGATGATGTGTTGCCACACTTCGTCAGCAGCTCGAATGTGACGCACGCACCCATGGCCCGCTCGGATGCATCACTGTAGCCGTGCGATATATGCGAGAGGCGTCTTGCATGCCTATTACTGGACGAGGTACCTGTAATGAGTTGAGATCGGAAAGGCTCTGCACAAACTTCAACCAATTTTGAACTAACTCACCGAGGGGTGTTTCGTCCCAGTCCACCTTCAGCTCCCACAACTTTTGCAAAAACATCTTCGCTTTGATGACGATCGGAGCCAGTAATCCAAGTGGATCGAAGATGCTGGCGATTTGCGGAGAGCATGATTCGCTTTGTGGGCTGAAGGATCTTGTTCGTCATGTTGAAAAACTGGAATACGTCGCTGCACGGCTGCCAGTGGATGCCGAGGGCCCTGATGGTGCTTTTATCGTTAAGTTCAATTGGTAATTTACTTCAATGTCTTCAGGTGCGATATCTCTTAGAACGGCTGCACTGTTTGATGCCCATTTCCGCAAGTGGAAACCACCTGAGGCGAATATCGTTGATAATTGTTGCCGCAGTAATACCGCTTCTCCTTCAGAGTCAGCACCCACCAAAACATCGTCAACATAGGTGCCCTTCTCTGCCTTCTCAACCGCCGCCGGATACCGCTGCCTGTTTGACTCCAACAGCTGCTGCAAGCATTTGGTTGCCAAGTATGACGCGCTCTTTGTGCCATAAGTTACGGTGTTTAACCGATATTCCCGCACAGGCTCGTCTTCTGACCATCTTCCAAAGGATCAACAAAGCATCATGGTCGTCGTCGAGTTTGATCATTCGATACATTTGCCTTATGTCGCCAGTGACTACAACTACAGGGAAACGAAAACGAAGAAGAATGTTGACTATCGAGTCCTGCAGCACTGGCCCAGCCATAAGCACATCGTTAAGAGAGAGAGGCCACTAGTGGTTTTAGCGGAAGCATCAAAAACGACGCGAGCATTTGGTTGTTGAACTAGCTTCTTTAACCACACAATGGTGAGGAAGGTAGATGGCACCCTTTGGGGCAGTGCAATCGATGAGTGTCATGTGACCCAGCTCACAGTACTCGCGAAGGAAAGCATGGTGCTCCTAGCTTGAGATGAGGATTTCGCTCTTCAATTTTCGCTCGATATGAGTTAAACGCTTTTCTGCAATTTGTTTTGAATCACCTAGCAGAGCTGGAGATCTCAGGAACGGTAATCGCACGGTATATTTTCCTTGGGCGTCTCTAGATTGGTGTTTATAAGTGTTCTTCGCATTGTTTTCTTCTTCGCTTAGGTAGTTTGTAGCTGTAGAATAGTCCTCCAACTCCCAAAATCTGCGCAATTGCTGGTTTAGGCTATCGTCCGCAGTAGACAATAAACACGTTGAGGCCATCATGCATGTTGAGACGGCAGTATCCCGATAACGACCGGCAGCCACCCACCCTAACTTGGTGTTTTGCAAGGTGGGGAGATTGTCATTAAAACTGAGGGAAATTTTTCCAGGCTCGAGCAGCTGGAAGAAAAGTTCTATACCAAGTAACACGCTGATCTTACCAGGACGGTGAAATAATGGATCAAGCCAGTGTTATGGAACTTGGTATGGGCCAATCGTCGATGTTCGCTGGTTTAACAGGAAGTGTTTTGGTAATTTTCTCGAGCACCATGCATGGGACTGTCGGTTCGATAGTCCGTGCATCGGGATGCTACGATGATTTGCACGCATTTATCTGCATGCGCTGGGGTCGATGAGATGCCTTCTAGATCCATATCAGCTTCCAACAAATCGAGACCAAGTTCATTGCAAAAGCTCTCGCTGATAAAACTCACTTGAGATGCGCAATCAAGAACAGCACGGCAGGCATGTGGTCGTCCGTATTTATCTAAAACATCAATGAGACACGGTCGCGAGCAGGACGTTGGAAGCGTCGAAATCAGAACTGGAATCGAGGGCCGAAATCAGCAGATTGAACGGCCGAACCAGTACTTGTGTGGTTAACAAAGATGTTGATGGAGCTGTTAGATGGTTTGAGGTGCTATTGCAGCGTGCAGCAAAGTGTGATGCAGTAAACCACACTTGCGGCCAGTTTCCAGCTTTGCATGGTTCCCCAGGATGTCTTTTCAGACAATTGCGACACAGCTTTTGAAAACTGACCGTCGAAAGCCTTTCTTCTGAGCTCATATGGATGAACTTACCACACTGATATATTGGATGAGGTGATTTAGAACAAACGTCGCATTTTCGAAGAAGTATTGGTGGCGACGAATGTCGTTGCTCCTTTATATTGTGGCTTCAAAGGGTGCTTGTATGTAGTAACGGCCCGTTGTTTGACAGGTTGTGCAGATTGCAGAAGCAAAACTGCGTGAATCGATGAACGCAAGGAAAGCTTTCAGGGTGACTTCATTTTCGGACATCTCAGCCATCCTTTGGCGCCAAAGATGCTTAGTTTCAGAGTCCAATTTCTCTGTGAGGATGAATAGCAGCCAAGTATCACGGTCCTCTCTCTGCATCGCTTGAAGAGCTCGACAAACTTCGTCAGGAGACGTCGTGCAATGAACGCAAACCTTGAGCAGACGGTGATGTCATGGCGTGTTGGTTTAGAAAACGTTCAATGTGCTTTTGAGCTATCTCGAGTGGCTTGTCGTAGCGGGCCTTAAGCTTTGCCATAGCTGGAGCATAATTTGCATCTTCAATTTTTATATGAGAGATGAGAGTTGAAACCTCTCCGGAAAGATTTGTTTCAGGAAATACAGTTTCTGGCTATCTTTGAGCGATGGATTTTGATCAACCATACTTTTGAGATAGATCAATGAACGGGCTGCCACTCGAGATCGTTCCAGAAAAAACAGGCGGGATTCATCAGGCAGCTGAAGTTTGAGATCCGAAAGTGGTACAGAGGCATGGGCAGGATCGAGAGCAGCAACAGATGTGTTTGGAGCCAGCAGCCCATTCCATTCGACATCATACGGAGTAGCTCAGACTTGCTGCTGTGCCAGCTGATTTTATTAGGTCACCAGGTGACGAAGGTCGCTCTTCATGTGGCTGCTACTCGCGACTTGTTGCACTGATTTTAAAGCACCTGCGACTTTCGTGGGGCGATTTTTCAAACCGAAATGCTAAGTTTTTCGAAGCAGTGCACTGTTGCTGTAACAGCATCGTCATATTTTGCATCGTCCTCACTCAACGTCCAAGATGTCATGTGCACTGGAACAATAGGCAGCCCAGATATCACGAAAGCGCTTCGAGCTCTGTTTGCACCTCTATTTCTTCGGCCGCTTCCCCGGCGTCGACGGTTGCCACCATCACCAGCCACGCGCTTGATCCGTGGCTCGAGCAGTGCCTTTCGCGATGAGTTTATCCATTGTTCCTTGTTTCACTCTGGCTTAACAATACGTCCTGTTTCTGAATTGGTAGTACCACTGATGTCGCGCGGTAGCGGGTAGCTATATTGTTTGCGCAAAACAGTTAATGACACTGTGCAGTTCACGGCAAAAATTCGCGAATCCGGTTCGAAGGACCATATGTTCATGAAATCAAGAAAAGGCGCCAGATAACCAAGGTTTGCAGAGCCGGAGAAGAAAATAAACGAGCGACAGTTGGCAAATTCTGTAACTGGTTTTCTTATATATTATCTTTAATCTTAAATAGCTAGGGTTAACAATAGTGTGTAATATTAAAGAGACTTATTGTTGTCTTATTGAAGATTGGAAGAGGGATAGAGCGGTT
>JASCZW010017531.1:0-16918 GCA_034211315.2 Aedes japonicus | reverse complement strand
GGTCCTGAGGCCCTCCCTTGCCTCTTGGACCTTGTTGAGACTATCCATTCCACTGTTCACAAAATCTAATAAGTATTTTACACAAAAAAAAAAAAGACTTAGCATGTTATCGCAGTCTTCTTTTACGCTGGACTTTAGAATTAGCATGGTTTTTTTTATATGGGCGCCAGCATGTGCGGATTTTTTAACAAGGCTTTCCCAATCAGCATAGTTTTTTCTTTACACGGATTCCGAACTTAACGCGGTTTTATTACACGGTTCTTTGTAACGGTACGTATCGCCTTTGCAACAAAATCTTAGTGTATGTGATTATATTGTCATAGGCTTTAAGTATCTGCAAATATTCCATGCATTTTTAGACTGAACTGCTAATATTTGAAGAAAACAAGACAAAACATTATGGAAAGTCTTTGGCAAATATGAAAACCATTACAAGCTAATTTGAATATCGTATAATATTAACTTTTAAAGATCATTCCGTATCGAGCGCTGAGCCGGACAAGACGTGCCGTTTCTCACCAGAACACCCGTGCATAAGTGGTTTTTTTCCCCGTGTGGTTTTTTTCAAGTGTTGAGCTGGTAGTGCTCGAAGGACGGAAGCTCGCCATTTAGACCGCTAATCGGATCTAATTGGTAGAGTGCAACCGAACTCTAGTATAGTGCAACAGTGCATCTTTATTGAAAACAAATCATCGATCTCAATAAAGGTTCATCATAGCAGCAGGCAACTGTTCTACGTGCTGCTATCCGGTCGATCGGCGAAGGTTGTTCACCGGCTAAATATAATTGAATAGCTCAGTGCAAAGGGAACAGCTATTGTTGTGTTGTTTTGCTTGGCAGCAGCGTGCGTGTTTGTCTCTCCCCCGTAGAGGGGAGAAACGATAAAATTGAATAGGGTGGTAGGCCCGATTATTGCCACTAGTTATAAGTTTTTTTTTTTCGCATAATTTTTTTTTTTTTTTTTTTTTTTTATGCTGCATGGTGTTTGCAACACGTTTTTTTGTTAGCATTAATTAAATTGATTGGTGAAGGTATTTTTTTTTCTTTTTTTTTTTTCTTGCTTTCGATTGTTTTTTTTTTGTGTGATTGTGTTTTTTCTTGTGCATAACTATGACCTCTTCTGAGGTCAAAGTTACACGCATAAAGCACTACCATCCGTTCTCAAAGGGACCTTGGGTTGTCTTTTTTCGGCCCAAAGATAAACCGTTGAAAACTCTCGACATTTCAAGAGAGTTGCTGCGTAAGTATCCTGGTGTCTCTATACATAAAGAGAGGGTTAATAGACTGCGTGTAGAAGCGCCGAACTATGAAATAGCTAATAAGATTGCTGACCACGAGGTATTCAATATCGAATACTGTGTGTATGTCCCTTCGCGAGATGTGGAGATCGATGGCGTTGTCTCCGATACGAGTCTGACGGTCGAGGACCTGAAACGAGCTTCTGGCTGTTTCAAGAACTCTAAAGTCGCTCGTGAACTTGTAACTATTCTGGATGTAAAACAACTACATTCAGCATCGTTGCAAGACGAAAAAAGGTCTATCAACTTTCAGACTCGTTTCGGGTGTCCTTCGCCGGTTCTGTTCTCCCAAATTATGTTAAATTGGATGGAGCTTTTTTCGCCTGTATAGACCAAGGGTATATAATTGTACCAACTGCAAAAGACTGGGACATTCTGCCAGTCATTGCGGAAACAAATTCCGTTGTGGCAAGTGTGGTGAAAACCACACTGACGATTTTTGCACACAAGCTGTGCAGAAATGTGTTTATTGTGGTGAGAATCCTCACTCTTTGCAGCAGAGCCCACGGTACAAATGGCAATCCGATAAAGTGCAGCGTTCCATTACTGGACGCTCCAGGCAGACATATGCAGAAATGCTTAAGGCTGCAACAGCCGCTCAAGACGAAAACCAATTTTCGATTTTATCAGCTGAAGAATCGGACTCTGACGTATCTGATGAAGGTGACTCTTCGGTGGTACACGCACCCGGATCCTCGAAAAGGAAACGTTCTCCTCCGAAAGTGCGCCGCAAGGTAACCAAAGTCACCTCCAAAAGATTGCAAAATTTCCAGGCAAATGGGGAACAAATTGTAAAACCGAGGGTTCCTATTGCACCAACTCCTGGATGCAGTAAGGACTTTCCGCCATTGCCTAAAACGAATAATAACAATGAAAATGCTACTCCTCAATCTTTTCAAAAGGAATTCAAGTCCGATAGAGGATTGGTAGCTTCTTCGGACATTGTTGCATTCATTTTAGACATGTTCAATATTCAAGACCCTCTTAGAAGCTTAGTTTCTGCCTTGCTTCTGACATTGGACATTTCTGCCTTGCTTCCGACATACCTTCAGCAATTGACTGTTTCTTGGCCCCTCATTGCATCGATCATATCTTTCGATGGATAATTCATCGAATCAGGTCGGAGATATGATCACTGTACTACAATGGAACTGCCGTAGTCTGGTGCCTAAACTAGACTCGTTCAAATTTTTAGTTCGCAATTCCGATTGTGATGTATTTGCTCTTTGTGAAACATGGGTTTCTTCAGACAATGAACTCAACTTCCACGATTTTAACATTATACGCCTGGATAGAGACGATTCTTATGGAGGAGTGCTTTTAGGGATCAAAAAGTGCTACCCTTTCTATAAAATTTCCCTACCAGCTCTTTCAGGCGTCGAAATCGTCGCTTGTCAAGTAACTGCAAAAAATAAAGATCTTTGCATAGCTTCAGTTTACGTTCCTCCTCGAACTTCTATTAGCCGCAGTCAACTCTGGAATTTAGTTTCTATTTTACCGTCCCCTGTATTGATTTTGGGTGACATGAATTCCCATGGTACTGGGTGGGGGGACCTATATGATGACAATAGGGCGGCTATCTTTTACGATTTATGTGACGATTTCAACTTGTCAATTTTGAACACTGGTGAAGCGACACGCATACCTAAACCTCCTGCTCAAGAAAGCAGACTCGACCTATCTTTCTGTTCAAGATCGCTTTCATTGGATTGCCTGTGGAAAGTTCTCAATGATCCCCATGGTAGCGATCACTTACCGATTATCATTTCAATTAAGTGTGGCCCTCAACCTTCAGAGCCATCTCGAGTTCCGTTCGACCTAACAAGGAACATCGATTGGCAAAAATATGCAACGGCGGTAACAATCGGTACTGTATCCGTCGATACACTTCCACCGTTAGAAGAATATCGATTCCTTGCCGATCTGATCTACAAAAGTTCATTGGAAGCACAAAAAAGAAAAGTTCCAAGTGCACCCTTCAAAAGGAGACCAGCCACACCTGGCTGGGACGATGAATGCACAAAATTGTATTCACAAAAATCTGACGCTTTCAAAGCTTTTCGTAGACACATGACTTCCACTTACTTCGAGGAATATTCAAAGCTGGAAACACAGCTCAAACAACTTCTCAAAGCAAAAAAACGCGGTTATTGGCGAAATTTTGTCGAGGGACTCTCACGAGAAACCTCAATGACCACCTTGTGGAGGGTGGCTCGCAACATGCGTAACCGCTCATCTACTAATGAGAGTAATGAATACTCCAACCGATGGATATTCGACTTCGCGAAAAAGGTCTGTCCGGATTCTGTTCCAGCAAAACATATTTTTCGAGAAACGTCGCCAAGTGGCGGCTTTCTGGACAGACCCTTCACAATGCTGGAATTCTCTATGGCTCTTCTTTCATCAAACAACTCCCCCGGAAGCGATATGATAAAATTCAATCTTCTGAAAAATCTCCCAGATATCGCAAAAAGACGCTTGCTAGACCTATTTAATTCCTTACTTCGAAACAACATCGTACCGCCTGAGTGGAGACAGGTCAAAGTGATAGCCATTCAAAAGCCTGGCAAACCAGCGTCTAATCATAACTCATACCGTCCGATTGCTATGCTTTCGTGCATTAGGAAATTGTTGGAGAAAATGATCCTTCGAAGGCTCGATCACTGGGTCGAATCGAATAACTTGCTATCAAATACACAGTTTGGGTTCCGTAAGAGCAAAGGAACAAATGATTGTCTAGCGCTGCTTTCCTCAGATATTCAATTGGCTTTTGCGCACAAGGAGCAACTGGCTTCAGTATTCCTGGACATTAAGGGGGCTTTTGATTCAGTTTCCATTGAAATTCTGTCAGATAATCTGCAGAGATGTGGACTTCCCGGAATTTTAAATAATTTTTTGTACAATTTGCTGTCAGAAAAAGAAATGAACTTTTCACTTGGACAACTGACAACTTCCAGAATTAGTTACATGGGCCTGCCCCAAGGCTCATGTCTAAGTCCCCTTCTTTATAACTTTTATGTCAAAGATATTGACAATTGTTTGGCAGAACAATGCACGCTAAGACAACTTGCTGACGACAGTGTGGTTTCCTTAAGAGGCTCACATGCCGTCAACTTGCAAGGACCATTGCAAAATTCCCTAGATAACCTATCTTCTTGGGCTAGGAGTCTGGGGATTGATTTCTCACCGCAGAAAACTGAACTGGTAGTGTTTACTCGAAAGCGGTATCCAGCCCAACTGCAGCTTAATCTTTTGGGCAGAAACATTACTCAATCGTTGTCTTTCAAATACCTTGGGGTCTGGTTTGATTCAAAGTGCACTTGGAATGTCCACATTACGTATTTGAAGCGAAAATGCCAGAAAAGGATCAACTTTTTCCGTTCAATTTGTGGCACATGGTGGGGTGCTCATCCGGGAGACCTCATAACTCTTTATAAAACAACTATTCTCTCTCTTCTAGAGTATGGCTCTTTTTGCTTTCTCTCGGCAAGAAAAAGTCACCTTATAAAATTGGAACGAATTCAATATCGTTGTCTGCGTATTGCTCTTGGCTGTATGCACTCAACGCATAACATGAGTCTTGAAGTTCTGGCAGGCGTAAAACCCCTCCAGAATCGGTTCTGGGAGCTTTCGCTCAGAATATTAATCAAATGTGGAGTGAAAAACGCATTTGTAATAGACAATTTTGAAGAAATGTTAGGGCTGAACACACAATCTCGATTTATGAGAATTTACCACCACTACATATCGTCGGATATGTGTCTTCCGTGCTATACTCCAGACCGTGCTCACTTCACCTATAGCAGTTCCTCAATTCATTATGATCTTTCCATGAAACAAGCATCTCATGGGATTCCGGATCAACTTCGTTCTATTATTATTCCGCGTATTTTTACAGAAAAGTACCAACACGTCAATTCCGAAAAAAGGTTTTTCACTGATGGGTCTCGCCTCAATGGATCCACTGGCTTCGGTGTCTTCAATGAAAACTCTAGCGCCTTCCACAAACTTCAGGAACCTTGTTCTGATTATGTTGCTGAGCTGGCAGCAATCAACTTCGCATTGGGGATGATTTCCAACATGCCCGCAGACCATTACTTCATCTTCTCGGACAGCCTCAGTTCGATTGAGGCTCTTCGGTCGACGAAACCTAGTAAACACTCATCTTATTTCCTTTCAAAACTAAGGGAACAGATGAGTGCGCTGGTCGAAAGATCATATTTGATTACCTTTGTATGGGTCCCTTCACATTGCTCAATCCCAGGCAATGAGAAAGCGGACTCGCTTGCAAAGGTGGGCGCCCAGGAAGGCGATTTGTATGATAGACAAATTTCACACGATGAATTTTACCATTTAGTACGTCAGAGTACCCTTTCGAGTTGGCAAACCGATTGGGACACCGGAAATCTAGGACGGCTGTTACATTCCATCATTCCTATTGTTTCATCGAGGGCGTGGTTTAAGGACCTGCACGTTAGCCGTGATTTCATCCGTGTGATGAGTAGACTTATGTCCAACCACTACAAGTTAGATGCACATCTCTTCCGAATTAACCTCGTGGACAGCAATCTTTGCCGGTGTGGAAACGGTTATGATGACATCGATCACGCAGTCTGGCAATGCACGGATAATTACGCCGCCAGAACACAACTATTGAATACCCTAGAGGCCCAAGGAAGACAACCTTATGTTCCTATAAGAGATGTGTTGGGATCTCGCGATCTGTGCTATATGCAATCGATTTATGTGTTTCTTCAAATGTCTAGTATAAGAATTTAATCTGCTTATGCTTTTGTTCTTCTTTATTCATAAGTTTGTGTTTGTTTTGTTCCGACATCGGAGGAGTCTCATCGTCGCCCAATGGTAACCACATCCGGTAGAATACAAAATGGAGCCCTGACCATTCCGCACCAAGTTATTGTGCTGGCGACAACTATCTGATGAGACTAAAGAATCCTATTTCGATGTTCCTCTTTCCAACCCATCCCAAAAATATGTCACCTGTTTTAACCTCGGGTAAACCGCGAGTAAACGGCCCAAGTCCTACTAATCATAGTATTAAGTCATTACGTTATACAAAAATCAATGAATTATCGGCTCCGTAAAGCTAACGCAATTGAGCCTCCCAAATAAATGAACTAGATAAAAAAAAAATAACTTTTAAAGATGGCCGAAGGGATATAAAATCAAACGTTTATTTCTGCACCTTGTTTCTTGCAATCCAAAATGAACACATAAAACAATAAAAAGGAATAAATGGTATGCCAAGATAACATTCCGTGTTGGAAAGATTCAGGGATTCATAGCAATTTAAATGCCACCAGCGCCTGCAATAATCACACCGTACCCACTTGACAGGTAATCGAGATTCACTTAGAGAATTTATGGATAAAGTTTCCAACAAAACTGAATTATCAACTACTCCACATGACGGGCACATATTTTGAACATTGTCCGATGATTCTAAAATAAGATTCATGAACTCATGCCTTTTTTCTACTGGTTCGAAAAGTTTTTTTGTACATTTATTTTCTCTTAAAAAGTTTTGAACGTGACATAACACATATATTCCACAGTGAACATCATCATTTTGCATAATGCAAGGTGCTTTACAAATTCTAAGATTTCTTATAATAAGGCTAACTTCTCCGCCACCATTTATCTGTAATGTTAACTTTCCCAACATAGTCTCTGCTGAATGTATTTGTTTCGAATCCAAATATATAAAGCTGTTCTTCCGTCTATCAATAATTGCCACAATGGTTATCATACCAAACTGGTACAATTATTACATGTGATCCGGTTAACATTCTTTTTTGCATGGACTTAATGGTTATGTTTGTCGTTACATAGGTCGCCAAGTCGTTTTTGGCCAAGACCAAATAGATTCGTACCCTGATCACAATCTAAGTAGCAGGCTGACGGCATTTCAGTGGAGATAAGAGTATGTATAATGTATTCAATAATAAAATTCGACATCCAAGACATCCAATTATTTGACCATAGCGTTTTAAAATGCATAAATTTTAGTGATAATCTATGTTTAGAAACTACTACAAGATGATCACAAATTTCATTTTTGTTGTCAATATAATAGTTCACGTTGTTAATCACCATATTCGAAAACACGCTTGAAAATCCTTCAAATGTTGAAACTGATGAACTGTCAAACCCAAGAAAACTTTCTTCAATATTTCCATCATCATTTATAACCGTTAGATGTTCAACCACTTTTGACTTGTCTTCTTCTACTTCTTCTGAAATAGTTGACAGACGTGCAGTAGTGTCATAGGATGTTTTTGAAAAACATATTGGTAGACTGGAACGTCTTTTAGTCTTTGAGAGTCTAAAATCAGTAGAAAGCTTATCCTCAAGAGAATCACTTTAAGTAATTTTATGAGGTGGTTCTAATCTTTGATCGAACACGGTCAATCTGTGTTTTCCTTTCACGCAGGAAAATTTGGAGTTGTCTTTTTACCCTTCTTACATCAATAGAAGGGTATTAAGATCGCTTGAAAACTCGACTTTTTATCCGAGGCCCACAGGGCCGAGTGTCATATACCATTCGACTCAGCTCGACGAACTGAGCACATGGCTGTGTGTATGTATGTGTGTGTGTGGGTGTGTATGTGTGTGTGTATGTGTGTGTGTGTGCGTTACAAATAATGTCACATCGGTTTCTCAGCCATCTGTGAACCGATTTCAGTTCTGTTGACGGCAAATGGAAGCTACAACATTCCCATAGAACGCTATTGATTTTTTGTTTCATTCGGACATTTCGTTACGAAGATATGAACGAAACAGTACTTGAAGGCCTATTATAATAGTAATCAAACAGTTTAGTCTCCGATTACATACTGAGCTATTTGTGTACCGATTTTAGTTTTGTTGGTGCCAAATCAAAGCTATGATATCTCCAAATAACTGGTCAAAATTTCATTATGATTGGATAATTCTTCATGGAGATATGACCAAAACAATACCTGAGAGCACATAATTGTGAGATGACGTCGTATCTGGAGCGTTGTATAGCACATACAGCGGACTAGCCACACTATGCTACTGTATAGAATTAGAGCAGCATCGATTGGCTCGAGTGGCTGGTTTTCAACTGCAACGAGTATATTCGAAAATTACACAAAGTCTCCATTTACTATTTTCAACGAATATGTACTTATTAAGCATCTTGAATCCATATCGATAATCAAAATTGAAGCTCAGGATTGAAGCTTTGTTAACGCCAAATTAAAGTTATAAAATTTCCAAATAAGTGTTCAAAATTTCATTATGTTAACTTCCCTTTTTACCCTTCTTACATCAATAGAAGGGTATTAAGATCGCTTGAAAACTCGACTTTTTATCCGAGGCCCACAGGGCCGAGTGTCATATACCATTCGACTCAGCTCGACGAACTGAGCACATGTCTGTGTGTATGTATGTGTGTGTGTGTGTGTGTGTGTGTGTGTGTGTGTGTGTGTATGTGTGTGTGTGAGTTACAAATAATGTCACATCGGTTTCTCAGCCATCTGTGAACCGATTTCAGTTCTGTTGACGGCAAATGGAAGCTACAACATTCCCATAGAACGCTATTGATTTTTTTTTCATTCGGACATTTCGTTACGAAGATATGAACGAAACAGTACTTGAAGGCCTATTATAATAGTAATCAAACAGTTTAGTCTCCGATTACATACTGAGCTATTTGTGTACCGATTTTAGTTTTGTTGGTGCCAAATCAAAGCTATGATATCTCCAAATAACTGGTCAAAATTTCATTATGATTGGATAATTCTTCATGGAGATATGACCAAAACAATACCTGAGAGCACATAATTGTGAGATGACGTCGTATCTGGAGCGTTGTATAGCACATACAGCGGACTAGCCACACTATGCTACTGTATAGAATTAGAGCAGCATCGATTGGCTCGAGTGGCTGCCCAAGTAACCACGAGGCTGTAATAGCATGCATATATAGGGTATGTGTATTACGTCTAGTGCATCATTGAAGTTGGATTAAAGCTGAAAAGGGCCCCACTAAGATCGAACTAATGCTATATCTTTTGTAATGCCATAAGACTTCGCTAAAGTAGCATTATTGCATTGGTAATGCATCACTACTTTTCCAAGCTTATATAACGCTTTATTACTTGACAACTGTTGAATTGATGCGATCCCGAATTACCGATGTTGATTTTAGGTTGAATAAGTGCAATATTATAATGCTTGTGGTTACTTGGGTGGTTTTCAACTGCAACGAGTATATTCGAAAATTACACAAAGTCTCCATTTACTATTTTCAACGAATATGTACTTATTAAGCATCTTGAATCCATATCGATAATCAAAATTGAAGCTCAGGATTGAAGCTTTGTTAACGCCAAATTAAAGTTATAAAATTTCCAAATAAGTGTTCAAAATTTCATTATGTTAACTTCCCTTTTTACCCTTCTTACATCAATAGAAGGGTATTAAGATCGCTTGAAAACTCGACTTTTTATCCGAGGCCCACAGGGCCGAGTGTCATATACCATTCGACTCAGCTCGACGAACTGAGCACATGTCTGTGTGTATGTATGTGTGTGTGTGTGTGTGTGTGTATGTGTGTGTGTGCGTTACAAATAATGTCACATCGGTTTCTCAGCCATCTGTGAACCGATTTCAGTTCTGTTGACGGCAAATGGAAGCTACAACATTCCCATAGAACGCTATTGATTTTTTTTTTCATTCGGACATTTCGTTACGAAGATATGAACGAAACAGTACTTGAAGGCCTATTATAATAGTAATCAAACAGTTTAGTCTCCGATTACATACTGAGCTATTTGTGTACCGATTTTAGTTTTGTTGGTGCCAAATCAAAGCTATGATATCTCCAAATAACTGGTCAAAATTTCATTATGATTGGATAATTCTTCATAGAGATATGACCAAAACAATACCTGAGAGCACATAATTGTGAGATGACAATATACTCGTTGCAGTGCAAAACCGAACAAGACCAATCACACCAATCGATGCCGCTTGCATTCTATTGTGTCGTATCTGGAGCGTTGTATAGCACATACAGCGGACTAGCCACACTATGCTACTGTATAGAATTAGAGCAGCATCGATTGGCTCAAGTGGCTGGTTTTCAACTGCAACGAGTATATTCGAAAATTACACAAAGTCTCCATTTACTATTTTCAACGAATATGTACTTATTAAGCATCTTGAATCCATATCGATAATCATAATTGACACTTAGGATTGTCTAATAATGCATTCTATGGACTAATTGTATGAAATTTCTAATATTCATGTAATTTCCCCTTCTATATAAATAACATAAACAGGTCATTAAAGGTTAATAATGGTAATATTTAATCACATCGATGAACAATCCGTCCAGGATTGACAAATAGTTCATTCTAAAAACTGAATGTATGACATATCGAATATTCTTGGATCTTCCTGGAATTTCTGATGAAAATATGTATCCAGTACAATATTGGCCACATTTGAGTTCGTAATTCTGATGAAATGTAAGAAGGGTTCAGTCTCACCATCGGTGGATTAATGCGGGTTTTTAAACGTTTCTTTTGCTTTTGGCAGTTGATCTATGAACATGTTAGTAAGCTCCATTGTATTTGAAAATGATGTGGATCCATTGGAGATAGAACTACAATGACTTAATGGTTTTGTGGGCACCGAAGTGGTGTAGCTATTTTTCGATGATGGAGTAGAGGATGCTATAGGGTGGTTTTTATTTTTTTCTGTTTTTACGGTTTGCCCGGGTATTTCTAGAACTTGGAATAGAGTTTCTATATTTATATATTTTATGGTTAATATCCGGGATATAAATGTGTATTAAATGGTCGTCGATTCTAATTTTTCCAGAACCAACGGCAGGGGATTCTTCAATATTTTTTTAAGAACATGATGATATCCTTCAATTGGCCCGTTATTAGCACGATTGAGTTGTTGTATAATTTTTTTATCGCTAATATCAGAATATTCTCTGTATGTCAGTATGGGAGTCCAGAAAGGCAGGTATGTAACATACTTCTGAAGAAACTTTTGTATAAAATTATGCGTTGAGCTAGCATAGTATGTATCTCGTTCTTCCTTGCTCGTGTACTCCTGACATATCAGGCTATCATAATCCGATTTACATTTGATATAAAATGGGCTGGACTGATATATTATTATTTATTTATTATTTATTTATTTATTAGAGACACTTTACCACGCTGGTGGCATTCGTGTCGGAGGACTGATATATTGTCTTTCGTTTTGTGTTTGCTTCTTCTGATAGACAATCGTAAAATCTTTCAACGTTGACCCTTGAGTGCCATTTCTCTTCTTCGCCCTCTTTCAGTATATCGTTAATACAATCGACCTGTTTTTTAAGTTTTTCATAATGTTTGCTTCTTTTATCTGGAAATTTATTAACAATAAACCTCCAAACGTTCAGAAATAATTAATTTATCCCGTCCAAATCATAACAATTGAACGCTTGACAAAGAGCTACCTTGTAGATACAGTCAGTCGCAAAATTTAGTGCACACCTATAGTTTCATTAGTAATGTAACGTTTTTCAGGGATTAAAAGAAATTAAATGACATCAATCATAGTTTAACAATAACTTTATTTCTCTTCCATATGATTGGTGGGCAAAATAAAAACAATAACAAATGAATTCATTACAAAAAAATTAAAAGAAAAAAAACATCAATTCTCACCTGGCAAAATTGAGTGCACAGTCAACTTTTTATTAATAAAAACAAGTTTAAATGCCCGTAGACATAAAAAACAAATTATTTAATATTTGGTGTGTCCTCCTTGGCCTCCAGCACGGCTTGTAAGCGACGCGGCATCGACTCCACTAGCTTCTTAGTCACCGATGATGGAATATTCTCCCAAATGTTCTGAATCGCCGATTTGAGATCCTTCTTATTTGTTGGGTTAACATTTTTTAGTCGATTCTTAACCTTACACCACAAATGCTCAATAGGATTTAAATCTGGTGATTGGGGAGGAGTTTTGAGTTGTTTCGGGACATTATAGAGCAACCACTCACGTACTACGTAGGAGGTATGCTTGGGATCATTATCTTGCTGGAAGTAATAAACCCGTGGTAATCCCAATTTTTGCACCGAAGGTTGAAGATTTCGTTTCAGGATGTTGAGATAACCCATTTTATCCATGGTCGTTTCTATAAACTCCATAGTGCCGGTTCCACTAGCCGCCATCGAGCCCCACATCATTACGCTTCCTCCTCCATGCTTAACGGTTGGGCACAAATTTTGTGATTGCAGCTCCGATCTTGGCTTTCTCCACACCATTTGCCTTCCATCCGATCCAAACAAGTTCACTTTCGTTTCATCGGTGAAAATTACTGTGTTCCAGAAATCCTGAGGTTTGTCCACATGTTCTTTTGCAAATTCCAGCCGCTTTTTGATGTTTGCTTTTGAGAGAAGTGGTTTTTCCTAGCAACTCGGCCATGCAAATTATGTCTGTGCGCCGCGCGTCTGATGGTATCGGCACTAACGGGTCTTTTAATGTTGTCAGCAACCTCCACAGCCAATTTCGGAATGCTTGTTCTAGGATTTTTTCGTAATGTTCTCACAATTTGCCGTTCATCTCCAGGTGTTAGAATACGCTTTCGCCCTCTACCAGCAAGATTTTTCACAGTCCCTTCGTATTTCCACTTTTTGATAATTTTGAATACTGTCGAATGTGGTCTACCAATGATTTCAGCAATTTCCCGCAATGATTTTCCACGGCAGCACAGACTTATTACCTGAGTTCGCGTATTAATATCCGTTTCCTTTCTTTTTGTAGCCATTTCGATTAGAACTCAGTTGAATTGCAGTAAACAATGAATTTGACCACTCTGCTAGCAGCTGACAGATGCTCATAGTGACACTGTTATAAAACATCACGGAAATTTTCAATTGATAAATACATAAAATGAAATATGTTGACGAACACAAAAGTGGACACTCAATTTTGCGACATTGAAAATGGCTCATTTATCATATTTTCGACAATTCTAAAAAACTGAGTAAAAGTTTGCATGTTATGTGTGCACCCATCACTAGCTGCAAGATTAATTTATTGAACTCCATGGCAAATTTTCATGCATAGTGATATTTGTCTTGGAAATGTTAGAAAAATGTGAACTAGCAGGTGTGTGCACTATATTTTGCGATGGACTGTATGTTTATCTGAAATTAATTCAATAGGAAAATATTTTTCAAAATCGTTAAATATACATTTTACAACATGTGAAGTATATAATTTCAATATAACTTTTTCGCAAACGAATTGTGGATTCTTTTTTTTTAGTATAATCCAATTAGCAGAATGTTGAAGGTACTGTACAACTGACATTCCGTTGGATGCTTTTATGACACTGCCGACAAGTGCCATTGAAAAGACTGTGGTAATTGTTCTTATTATTTTGTTGAGCCTCTCAATTCCACAATTTACTCGCATGTATCTTATTATGCGGTACATATTATTTGAAATGTTTCCTAAATGTTGATCGTTTGTGAAGAATGGGAACACAGTCATAGCACAATCCGATTTTACATTTTTATATCTTGTAATCATACTGTAATTTAACTGTATAATTAACTTCAGGTCCTTTAACTACTTTTTTCCATTTGGTTGATGTGGCATCTATGTAAACTTCAAGCGGTCCATCGCGTTTTGCAACATCTCGCGTATGTAATACTTGGCTTTTTTTGAAAAGTATTACATTGAATGGTGTTCTATCCAGTTGGAAAATAGAAGTATCATGTTGATTGGCCATCTCCACTAGTGAGTCCCAACATTCTTTCCCTTACCTGAACTCATACCGAGCCTCTGTGGCAATTTGTCTTACTGTACTGTGAGAAAGACATTGTTGTAAATTTTTATTGAAGGAATAATTTGTATTTACACTCAACTCAACGTCTGCTTCACGGATAAATTGCCGTGGTCTTACAGTTAATAGTTTATTTTTTGCCTTAGCTCGCAATTGACCACGGAGTTGGTTAGCCAAAGGCTCTGGATGATGGAAATTGTCCATGTCATGCAATATTTTCAAAACAATATCGTCTGCGCCAATTTTTTTGAATGTTGTGATATAAATAAATCGTTTGCAGGTAGGTTGCGAACAAACTCCATAGATTTTTATTGTTCGACTCTCTTTTTTTTTTGGCACATAGTCATCCTTTCCTTTAAAATAAACATCACATGTTTTGTTTGGGCAACGTAAAACATCGTGATGACTTGAAAAAAGTATCTTTTCGGACATAGTTTTCATTTTTTTTCTGTTCATGTGTCCTTCGTTGTAGGTAAAAAGTTTTTTATTTTTTGGGTTCATATACTCTTCTAATTGATTCCTCGACCAAACGAAGGATAGACCCGAATCCCAAAATTCAGTTATTCTGAATTTCGTTTTTCTGTTGTTTCTAACAGTAGTATCCTTGTTGATCAAATTGATTTCTTGACTAAAATAAGAGTCAAAATCGCTGGACACTAGATTAGGAAAAACAGATAAAGTAGATTCGGTTTTGTTCCTCGAATTTGTTTCAAACTCTTTGTCATAAAAGTTTTCTTCAATAATTTGTTTAAGTTTAGTCCGCATTAAGTTGGGATCTAATGTCAAGAAAATTGGATCACTTCCATTTTTAATATGGTTAACAACATATAGTGCATTATGCAGAGCATAGATACCACAATTAAAACAATCTTTTTGGCAATCACTTTTTAACGTGCTCACTTGCCATTCGCAAGAAATGAACTTTTTGGCAAGGGAATTAACTTTAGAATAAATTTTCATCGAATTTAAAAACAGGTTTAACTTACTGTGAGCATGTTTTTGATAGTCCTCAATGCTCTTCGAATCCATGTAATAAAATTGTTTACATTTAACATCCAAAATAATCACATAAAAATGCATGTCTTCGTGGCACGGAATGACTAGAATATGTTTCTGTAGTCCATCATGAACAAGATACTCGTTGAACACACCATCTGGGGCAGACAAAAATGCTTTGGATTCATATATGTTGAGTATCTTAATGGTGTCTGTTTGCGTTATTAAAATTTGCAGACATACTTCCAAGCAGCCACTGGTTAACATTTCACCAGGATTTAATGAATTTATATCTTCGATCGTTAAATGTAGTGTCGGAAATTTAGATGAGCTATACAAAGTTACAGTTTCTGCATTTTGAAAAAAATCTGTTTTGTTCCCAAACGAAATAGGATAATTTACTTCTGCTTCTGAGGAGAAGATTTAGCATGTACTTGTTTCAAATGATGCAATTTTCTGTAACATTGGAGCTTGCTGCGGTATGGAAGTGTTAAATTCAACAGGATGTGAATTTGGAATATGTGATAGTGTTCCACAAAATTTGACGCAATTTGAATTTGGATTCAGAATCGCAGGCACTGATACCGGAATCTCAATGACCGAAATCGAACCAACACCTGAAGAAACATTTGTTTCAACTTGTTTCTGTCCCAATAAATTGGAACACGAAGATTGAAAATAACTCTGGGAATTTGAAATGGTCGATTCTGATGCTGCAGTGTAAATTTTCGTAGATAAAACTGCAGCTGTGTACATTGCTGATGTATTTGTTGCAGTTTGACCTGAAACGACATATACTGGATTCTGCGCCTGTGTGGACGGTCGTGCAAGCTGAGCACTATAAATAAAGTCATTCGAGTTATCCGTTTCCGATGCTGGAACCTGAGCATCTGGGAATGAACCGGGAGTTGAAGCATTTGATGACGCGTTTGGTGCCGTATGGCAGAATTCTACGGTTGTCACCGGTAAAAAATATGTCGGTTGAACAACGCTCATCATCGGGAATGGAATTACTGGCCCACATACTGAGAACCAGTCAACTTGTTTCTGTCCCAATAAATTGGAACACGAAGATTGAAAATAACTCTGGGAATTTGAAATGGTCGATTCTGATGCTGCAGTGTAAATTTTCGTAGTTAAAACTGCAGCTGTGTACATTGCTGATGTATTTGTTGCAGTTTGACCTGAAACGACATATACTGGATTCTGCGCCTGTGTGGACGGTCGTGCAAGCTGAGCACTATAAATAAAGTCATTCGAGTTATCAGTTTCCGATGCTGGAACCTGAGCATCTGGGAATGAACCGGGAGTTGAAGCATTTGATGACGCGTTTGGTGCCGTATGGCAGAATTCTACGGTTGTCACCGGTAAAAAATATGTCGGTTGAACAACGCTCATCATCGGGAAAGGAATTACTGGCCCACATACTGGGAACCACATAATCGGCATCATACCGCAAGGTGAATATACTTTATCTGTATTGCATTGATTATAGCCAGACGATGGAAACTGGGTCGCTGTGGCAGAATGCGAAAATACGTTTGGATTAACACTGGATACCAATATTGGAGGACATGTTGGGAATGGATGAGCACCTTGATAATACAGCCACCTTGGCTCAACAGAGAAACATTGAATTCTGGCTACACTGTAATTTTGTACTTTTGACGTTTACATTCAGTCTGCAATAAATCGATTACAAAGTAACACGCGTGCAAGTTATTTCTCCCCGAAAGTATCAGTGGTTCTTTTGTCTGCTCTCTGG
>JASCZW010017530.1:0-16904 GCA_034211315.2 Aedes japonicus | reverse complement strand
CATTAACGTTGCATGTGAGGTCAATACTTGAGTATTGTAGCGTAGTATAGTCCCTTTTCAGGCACGAACAACGAAACAAATCAGTTCAAAAGCAATTTATAATGTTTGCCCTTCGAAAACTAAGTTGGACAAGATTTCCTTTACCATCTTATAAGGCTCATTGCTCAGGCTCATCAGCCACCAAACATTAAAAGAGCGTCGAGAATTTGCAGAGATCTCAGTTGTAAACTGATATCGTTTCGCATCGTATTGATTCTGAAGAACTTTTATCAAAACTTAATGTTTACATACCAAGTCGACAACTACGAAATCGAAATGTTTTTACTACAAGCAACCATTGTACAAATTATGCTAAATTTGGACCTTAAGATCGGATGATGGCAACATACAATATGCATTGCGAAAACATTGACTTTACAACGACAAAATAGAAATTGAGCAATACTTTAATGATATTTGATTAAAAGCTGCTCATAAATGAACTAGAATATAAGCCAAATACAGTACAAATATATTTATGTAGATACAAGAGTGACAAAACGTATAAAAATAACTGTAACTAAAAGGTCTGCACATGATTGACGTCAAATAAATAAATAAATAAATAAATAAATAGATAAATGAACATTTGCAAGAATCACTAGTGACCATTGAGGCAACTTTGATTCAGGAGCAGGAAATATTAACTCTAATGCAAGATCCAGCCAAACATTTCAAAAATTTCAAGAAAATTCAGTCCATTCCGAGGTTATTTTTTACATACAATAAGCCTCCAGATGTGAAAAATTACCGATATTATTTGAATAAAGGTGCATCGCCATACTTCCAGATACTAAAATTCGAAAAGTTCCAACCCAGATAAGAATATTACAAAAAAGGTTTTTGTAATGTATTTATAATCCGAACAGGTCTCACCAAAGGCAGTCTCCTAAATAACAATATCTTGTTCAGTTGAAAGAATGCAAATTTTCATTTTTGATTCGTATTTAATTTTCATCCACCCTCGACGAAATATATGCGAATTCCCAAGGCAATTTACGAGGCCAAGCCACACGTTCGTTTTGTAAACAGCATTTTCAGCTTAGGACCGTATTTTATCACGTGGTGAGTGCCACCTGCAAGTATGAGCAAGCCTTGCAAGAGTTCATATTCATGTTTTTCATACGGAAATTCGGTCGAGATAGCACTAATTGAACAACACCAATGTACTAAACCCGTATAAAAGCACTTTGGCACACTTTTATTACACTGATATAGTTTTCCTTTGTATTCTTCCATACACGGAGTAACGATCTATGTTGCTGTAGTTTGAGAAGAAAGTAATCTCTCATCACCATGAGGCTCTAGGCCGCATTTTTTGCTAAAACAAAGTTGTGAAGAAAAAGTATTGATAGTTCCGTTAGCGTTTTTTTTAAAATTAAGCGGAGGGCATTGTGAGGGTAATGTTTCAGAAACAAACACGCAATCTTTTTGCCAACCATCTCCATGCGGAGTAGGTCCAGGCAGGAACAAAACCACCACCTTGACTGGCAAAAGAATGTGCGCATGATCATGCTCATATACTACCGGTAGCTTAAATCGTTCTAACGAACTGTCTATTCACACTCCCCTACATGGGAGAGAAACTTTCTTCTTCTTCTTCTATTCAATTTTCACAGCCTTCCGTTCGCTAAGGGAACTATCAATACTTTCTCTTCTCAGCTTTGTTCTAGCAAAATCAATTGCTGTCTACTCCTAGAGCCTCATAGTGATGAGATATTACTTCCTTCTCAAACTACACTTTTATTATCAATTTCAGTCGAGAACAGGAGAATTTTACAATTTTCAAAAAAAATAACTCTGACGGAGATAGCAAGCGTCTTCTCTACTAAAAAGCACAGCCTACTAGTTGAGCGAAGCGTAACGGTCGTCACCACACCCGGATGCAAAGTTACCATAGGGACACGGCACACACACTGAGTAGGAGCGAGTTAGCTGTCAACGTGACAGGCCATGAATTGTAAGAAAAATGTCTAGGGCAGTGACGTGGCAAAACCAAGACAATAGATAAGTGCTGAGGAGAAGAATTCTATTGTGATTAGATTGGTTGCTTTTCAAAATTTACAGTTACGTCTAAATTATCTACATAAAAACCTAGGAATCTAATTATTTCCTATTTAAAGTTATAATATATACACTGTAAGTAAAATCATGGCTAATAAACTAGTTAAACTTATCCTAAACTCGTTTTTAAATATAGGATACAGAAATCACGGCCAGAATTCCCGATATAGAAGTATTTTAGGTTAATAGGGTCACCAGAATTGTAAGTTATTAAGTTATTATTTAGTTGCATTAAATTTATATAAGCTGTTTCCTTTAGTTTTAGAGCATTACATATAAAGCAACCGAATTGCTAAAAGAACGGTGTAACCTTATTTCTACTTCGTCACTACTATTTCTACCAAAAAAGTAAGAATGTGCTCTTTTATTAGACACTGATTTTCAAAATAAACCTTGCATAGAATAAAGAGACAGTTTACGGAAGGATGGGAAAAGAACGATAAAAGATATCAAAAACAGAACAAATTTTCATTAAGTAAATAATTAATTAATCAATTAATTCATTGTATTAATTCATGATTTTACCTAAATTACTCCGCTCTAGCGAGTTGGCCAGAACTTTGGCCATATCCATCGAAAAAAATGATAATGGCATACTTTTGAACTCTCTTGTTGCGCAGCTGGGACACGTTTGGCGGGTTTGTGTTCTCGGGGACAATCTTCAAGCGCTCCACCTTCTCCAGAGACCGCAGAAGTTTCACTTATGGAATACTGAAAAAAAGTATAACTTAAAGAAAGAAATATTACATTGTATTGCAAAAAGAACAGAGAATTAAAATGTGCCCACCTCAACAGTCAATATGTTGTCAATAAGTCTCCAGTAGGATAACCCCTCGATTGTTTATGTTTTGATATTTTGACATGTTTTGAAGCAAATGGCTCGACTTGGTGCATTTGTGCATTTGCACAAAGACAACCTTAACGGACAGACCAACTATCTTCGTGAATTTGAATTTTGAAATGACAGTATTCTCTTGACCAGAGCAACCGCTGAGTTTCAAAGTCGTTCTTTGATTTTGTTCATTCGTCGATTGATATTCATTATCGCCTGTGATGTTGTCAATATCAATATTCAATTTCATGTAGGTGGGGATGATTTTGAGTATCAAATGAAAAAACAATATTTGTTTCTTTTGACGTAGAACATGATGTGTAATTTTATAGGCCTAGATCGATAGGTTACAATTACTACAAGTTGAAATTATGATAAAACAGGGCAGTAAAACTCTGCGATTGACACTATTCTAAATAATCATTTTGGTTGAATTGAAAATGACTTTCTGATGTTTGATGATCACTTGCGATTTTAACAAAAGCTTGAATAAACTTCCCTCTCCATGGCTGGATTTTGTACCTGGGCGCTGGTGGGAGGGCCTAATCTCATGTTAATGATGCATTGGAGATAGCTGATTTATGATAGATGGCGCTAGAACATGTTATTGTATGATCTTCTACTCTAATGAACCATTCATGGGAGAACCAAAGGTTCAGCCACATAAAGTAGTGATAATATCACACTCGCTTCTCTTTCTATTCAGACACTAAAGTTGTATTGGCGGGTTGGGCCGCAAGTCACTAAAAATTTTATCATAGATAGATTTATTAAATTTTGAAAACATTTAATATTCAATTTAAGGTGAAAATTTGAACTGTGTCATAGAATTTCCTATGCAGTGGACTTCTAGACCGTGGCCATAAGTTTTGTGGTTTTGTGGGATGCGGAGGGCCCGTTTAGGAATTCAAAATATCGTATCACTGGGGTTTGTCTTAGGTGTGTTTGTTCAGAATGAAAAAGGTGTGGTACCGGTGGGCTTTGCCGCAATTTACGCTTAGACGAGGCTAGAAATAGTTTATAGACGGCTGACATCAAGTAGTTAAGGGACACGACAGGAGGTGCAGTTTTCATCGGCGTGGCAGTTCTTTCATTGTTGTTTATTCATTCATTGTCATTAACTAAACACCAAACATACCTTAATTGCAATGCTTATTCTAATTCTAATATAAATTATGATTTGAATATGTGCGGTATTCGACAACCGACTTTCAAATTATTGGATATCATAGAGAGATGTTACTTTGATATAGCAACTTGCAGCGTAAAAACAACATGGAATTTACAGTGGCATCTCAAATACACTGGTCACATGAACATGGTCAACGAACTACAGGGAATGGCTCTCTCTATCTTTTCGGGATTTGCCGTATAACATTGAAATGCAGAATTGTAAATTAACGATTTTATGATCACTCTCAGTTTAAAAAAAAACACTATTTAGAAAAACCTTTTGGAACGTGTTAGTAGAACAATTGTGATTGGGAAACAACGATATTTTCAAATTAACACTTCATTTGATCACTTTTTAAAATAGAAAAATAAAACATTGAAACACTTCTTCAAATTATCACGCAAGCAAATTCCTTCAAATTCCACTGGATAGGATTGTCTTCTGACAGATGGGCCTGTTTGGTCTGCAACAGACTTCTTCAGTGTCAAGGGCTCAACTTATAATTTTCTTTTTGTAGCATTTTTAACTGGTCCAAAACGCCCTACCTTAACCACCTTCCCTAACCCATCCTTGTTCCTTCCCATGGAGATCGTGTGGTCTCAATAGACTAGTTCGCCATTACCCCTCCTTCACCATCGGCTTTGGACTGACTTGCGCTCTTATTGCCCCACCAAATGCTTCAAAATGAAAATTCCCTTGTGTATCCGAATATTCGTGGTTCGGTGATAAGCAAAACGGTGAATTGCAGTGGACAGTCACTAGAATTTGCAGGATTAGCAAAGCAGTAGTTGAGACATTAGTTTTGAAGCTAAAACCTTCGTATCAGTGGTGGATGGCCCTGTCGGAGCTAGGAAGCGCAAAACGGATGTGAGAACAGGCACCAAGATAATTTGCAAAGTCATGGAGAACCCGAAGGTAACTGTTTATGATATCCAGAAACTCCAGTCGAACTGTCTAATATCATAGAGATAGCAATTCAAAAACATTTGTTGCTATTACAATCAAATTGAAAAAATATGATTGCATTTTAGAATTTTCAAATTTGATATAAAAAATTTGTTATGAGGCACCCTGTATATAAGAGGACACATAATTTTTTAAATGCTTTTCTTCTATTATTATTCATCTTTACTGGAGCAAAAAATGAAGTGGGCAAATTTTATCTCTGAACTAATTTTGTCTATTCATAAATTCTCAAATTTATGTTTGTATTCTATAAGTGAAGCTTTGAAATAATATGAAAAATAAGATATCAGAGGACTACAGTGTGTTTACTTTGATTTGAACGAGAAGAAACTGTAACATTGATATGAGGGGGCTTTAAACCCCGTTCAGTGAGTTATTTTACCAGCATATTTTGCTCAACGCATTATCAAAGAACTTTTTTTATTTTTTTTTGAAATTTTTTTTTCAGTTATAAATCTATGTTCTCGTAAGATTCTTTTTGGAACGCAGAAACACGGTTTGGAATAATTATTTACAAAACTTAAGTGAATATGTTTTATCAATTGATCGGATTCTTGAGCGGCGCATTTCACCCCCCATTCACCCTACACATTCTTCCTGGGCTTGAAGTGCTCCAGCACAGACACTTGATTGTGAGAGGGCTCCTCTGTAACTTCCAGAAGGGGTTTCATTTTTTATAAATCACGCGTGTTCTTGGGAAGAGACAAAAACAGAAATGATGCACCTGGGATGGAGGGCGATTGTTCTTGGCACACTGACTCACAGCGACGAAGCTGCTGAAGCTCTATGGCATCTGGTCGACGCTCCACAGGACAACGTTTATGGAATACTAAATCAACGGTATTTGCATGTTTTGCTTATAAAATCATCCCTGACTGGTGACATGAGCCAGAGCAGATGGCCGGAAAAGAAAGGAAGGAAGCATTCACCGACACTCGAGACTCACTCGCACACGCTTCAACTTGACATCGTATCACTTCTCATGAATGCGGGAAGCTTAAAGAAGCGCTGCCTGCTTTGTCGTGGGATTTGAAGAATTCATTTGTTTGACACTGACTGAAGCTGGGTGGGCGGAAAAAAGTAATCGTGACAGTTTGAATTCGGTACGTCAGAGAGATTTTGCAACAATGTTACGCATCAATCCAATTTTGAGCCTCATTTCACAAAGACCAAACCCAAATGGGTGATTTAATGTGATTAAATCCGAGTCACATATTCGCACAGCTGGTAATAACATAACCGGTAGAGAATAATAATTGTAAGCCATTAAAATTCACAGTCCAATGAAGCGAACATGCGAGTAAAAGTTTATTCACATTAATTTATTCCATTAATTTCCATTTTTCGTCCTCCCACTGATTCCGATCGTGTAATGGATTCGCCTTTGTGACAATTCTTGCGAGAGTAATGTGGAAAAAGCTATGCTATATCAAACCGGACACGGATTTAAAAGTTGAAAAGTGGGGAATCGTAATCATTCTAAGGCTTCCGACTGCAATACTAATTGGTGCTCTTTTTGAAGCATTAACAAATGATGAAAATCCACGGTTCGTCAAGTACCCATAGCCTCCCACTAATGCTATCCAAGTTTCTGATTTCCGCAAGCCCACGCTCGTTTCCGGCGTAATCACTTTCAATCTTAATTGCATTAATATTTATATCGCCGGTCCGAATTTGCGCTGACTCGAGATTAATCCGAAATTTCTCCGCTTCATTGTCTCATTTTCCGCAGGTTCTCCATCGGTGATACACGAAAAGAAGAAAATGCTCGACATCACCCGGGACAAGCCGATCAAAATTGCCGTTCGGGTGCAGGTGCCCGTCCGGGATCATCCCAAGGTGAGTGCGGAAACTTATTCTAAACAAAGGAAAATGCTACGCTCCTCTCAACGATGAAGATGGGCACGATTTCGGTTGTTCAAGTCAGTAAGTGAAGGTATCAATCATCGAGTCCGTTCGTCGGTCGTGGTGAAGAAAGGAAATGCAGAACGAAAAAAAAAATGAGTGGAATTTCTTTTGATGTCATCATTTGCCTCGGACTCCGTCGTTTGATAAAATTGGCACTCGGGGTGTTTTGGAAATGGATGGCTTCGTTACTAGGCTGCTTGGTTTTGGAAATTGTTCAATATTTCAACGGCTGCTCGTCAGTCTTTTTGTTTCATTTGCTTTAAAAGCTCAATAGAGTAAGCTTTACTGGTCATATATTGCATTGCTAGTGGTGTTTGAAGAATGACTCAAAATAATTTCTGGTGGTAAGGCAATTCAATTACACGCATTTTCTAGACAAAGCATTGAGATAGATTTTTGTAATGCCTTGTGTATTAAAAGCTTTAAAACACCAGTATGTACCGATGAAATATATTCACAACCATGTTGAGAAAAACTATCCTCAAGACAAAATGGTAGTATGGTGCCGTGTTAAAAAAAAATGTACAGTGCTCCAGAATGCGAATATAGCAGGAACGATACATTTTCAGCCTAAGTTTTAAGTATTGGAAGTTTTTTAATTACAAGCGCTTCATTAGGTGTTAATGAAAGCTAAGAAGGTCCTTATTTTCAGATAAATCGAAAATCTAATCCTCTTTTTTTGCATAAATAGAGGCATGCATTCTTCAGAAAAGTTGTATAATTATTCATGTTAATCAACTTTGATTGCATTAATTTTTCAGTACCTTTTGATATGACCAATTTAAAGCATTTTTTTTCTTACGTAGCTTAGGGGGTCCGTATAAAAATCAGTTATTTTGCTGTTAGCTTATTAACTGTTCAGCAAAATTGTCTTCCCATTGATTCAAGAACAATACAACTTTTGTTGATGTGATGTGAGGTGATAGAAAGCCACCACCAGTTGCCATGGCGTACAGTTCCTCCTAATGGCAAGATCAAACTGTACATACATGTAATCCTTACTATTCCGTTGTATGAAGGGTCAAAATCGGTGGTGTGGGCTCCGTAAGTAGAGGCACTTTACACGAAACCCACGGACAAGGTTATGAAGAGAATCTCCTTCCAACGAAATGCTCTAATTACAGAAATGAACAGAATGCAATACACATTAGGATTTCCGTCTGGTGGTTTGTTAAAAGACGGTTTTCGCCTCAAAGCCTATTCGGAGTTGGCAGCACCCTCTCAGATTACAACGAAACTTTCTGGGTATGTAGACCATGACTAGATAAGCCACTTCGCATACTTAGTTTCTTCAATTTTTCTCTAGACTGTCTTTTGAAAAAGGCTAAACTTTTTTTTATAGATTTTTTTCAAATCTGTTTAATAAAAAAATGTTGTATAGGTGATTATCACAAAATAAGTCAAGTTTTAGGAAAATAATATTGAAAAAAAACCAAAATGAGCAGTACACTGAAAAAAAATCGTTTGAAAAAAGTCAAAGTCGATTTAAAAGAAGAACACCGTATTCGATTTCGATGAAATTGTGTCTCAAGATAGGTAATTATGTTCCCTACCAACCGTTCAAACATCACAAGATTGGCACTTGCATGGAAACAAAGTGTTTCTAACAAAAACTTTTTCATGTCCCACTGATTTTTTTCAGTGTGGTTGGTTATCAAAAACTAAACCAGTGAAGGCCATAACTATAGAGTTTAGGAATTATATAACTGACATTAATGATTTACAATAAAAAAAGATATAGTTTTATCTTGTGACTTGACTTCACCCCTGAAATACGATGACATTGACAAGAGCGAGAAATAGAGCGTCGGGCGGACAGGCCAACGAAATGGACAGTCGAAACCGAAACTTCGTGGAAAGCAGTAGCATAATACAAGTCGATTAAAAGGTATTTGAGTTAGTGTTCAAAGTGCTGTATATCGAGGACAGGCTTAATTCTACAATAACCATCCCAGAATCCAATGAAACTCAATTTTTTAGGAGATTTTGTCCTATTTATTCAATCATTTGGAAGGGTTTTAATGTTTGATCGCAATATGTATTGAATTTCACTTTTATATATTCATTTATTTATAATGAGGCATATTATAACATTTGTCTTAGAGCTATTTGTAAACATGTTCTTTCTCATCAACAATATCTTTTACCTGCCTCACCATATACAATGGTGTGTTAAACTCAATTACGATTTTATTTACCGACCAAGACTTAGGCAGTACAGATAGTATTTTAATCTGTTCACATCTGTCAGTTGTATGGTGATTGAACTTCTCCTTTAACTGCATAATTATCTCGTCATACGCCTTCACTTTTCCAACATCTTTTGACCCTATTCCGAAGATATTTTTTCGCACTGCTTTCGTAATCTGCAATAATTTGTTTATACGATATTCGATACTTCTCATGTTTATAGACGAGATTGGCGATAAACTCAATGTTTCAGCAATGGTATTAAACTTTACAACATTATATGGACCCTGTAGTTGATCTGTTGACGGGATTGACTCCAATGATGGAATTGATGGTACCATATATGTAAGATAAAAAAAGGTTAAAATTATAATAATGAATGCAGTGCGAAGTTTAAAAAAGAATTAACATGTTGAAGGATAACTTACCTAACTCATGTTCGTTTTGTTGACCACTCGTTGACGGTTCTGGATCATCATGATGTTGCTGCCCACTAATTGATAGTAGCATAGTTTCGTCGTTTCCATCCGATCGACGTTTTTTCGTATTCGAACCTCTATTGTGACTTATCAATCCACGATATGACTCACAAATACTCACCGATTCGTCGATTTCATGGGTATATCCCATGGAAGGAATTTTGTCTATTATCCTTGATAACGTGGTACGTAGGTTATGACAGTTGATTTTTGATTTACACAATTGGTTCATTATGACAGTTTTCAGAAATCCTTTAAATAACCATTCGCAAAGAGAAGTTACACGTTTAATGTCACTGATTCACTTTCTTGTTTAGTTTATATTTGGTTCAGGCACATCTCTTGATTCGTTTCTTTCGATTAGGTAGTTTGATTCTACTAAATACAAGAAATTAGAAGACAAACTAGTATTTTCCATTTAATTCCAACTACTTTTGCGTACCTTAACAGATACGGGTATTTTGTCTACAATGTGCAGACTTCTCCATTGTCTCGTACTAATAACTCGACTTCTAAATAGCTTTACCTACTATTAGGTAAGAAAAGGGGTAGAAACGTTTTGGTGAAATTACAGTAGCACGTATGAAATGCGTGTTCTAATATGTATATTGAGTCGTACTTCTTGAGTGCTGCTGCGTAAATATGCGTGCTTCGTTTTGTCTCACATCACAAATTAAGTTTCATTGCATTTTGAGATGACTACATAGTCGTATAACCTTGAACTTGATAGCAAAATACACTGAAAAAAAAATCAATGGGACATGAAAAAGTTTTTGTTTGAAAAACTTTGTTTCCTTAAAAGTGCCCATCTTGTGATGTTTGAACGGTTGGCAGGGAACATAATTGCCTTTCTTGAGACAACATTTCATTGAAATAAAAAATGGTGTTTATATTTAAATCAACTTTGAATTCTGAAAATGATTTCTTTTCAGCGTAGGGCTCATTTTGTTTTTTTTTTAATTTTTTTTTCCTAAAACTTGATTTATTTTGTGATAACCACCATACAACACTTGTTTGTAGGAGTAGTCATTTTTTTATTAAACACATTTGATAAAAATCTGTGATAAAAAAAATTAAGAAACTAAGTATGCAAAGTGGCTTATTTAGTCGTGGTCTTCACACCCAAAAAGTTTCGTTGTAATCATAGAAGGTGCTGCCAACATATGTTCGAGTTGGCACAAAAACCGTCAAAAATAGGGTTAGCAAACTCACTTTAGACTGTCGAAAAATAATTAGACCTTCGCTGATCTTGATCTGATGATTTCCATCAAGGAAGGCATGATTGTCATCCATGATTTGGGCCAGATAACCAAGAATCCCATATCCAGCCTATACTTTGTTTGGCACCCTGTATTCCCCCCTTAGCCTTTGTTATTGGATGTTTGTGAATAGTGTAGATGATGTAATATTATATATATATTTTGACAAAATATAACTGATGGCCACTGTATTGTTACTGCAAAATAATAATTGAGAATTCTGTACAACTTTACAGATTTCTGTAAAATAATCTGAGTGTGTACCTATAACCACATGCCGGTCTTTCATGGAATAGTAGTACAAGAACAATACAACTTTTGGTGTGCATAAATTGTCTGTATCGTATGTAAAACAAAAGTTTTTAAGGTTTTTGCAAACAAATTAGACCATTTACAAATGTTAATTTTTCTAGTTGGGGCTAACCAACAAAATATTTATCAACAGCATTTGAAGGAAATTTTATTATTGCAAATCATATCGGAAAACTCGAGATAAGTTTTGTTGTCAAATTGAGTAAATCGCATTAGAAAAGGGTGTAATTTTATAAGAAATTCGTTAATTACTTTCTAACGATAAGAGACATTGGCAAGATTATACGTCAAGAGTTTTATCTTTTCAAGTTATAAAAATCACCTGGAAACAAATTTGTTGGCAAATTTTTAAACAAAAAACAAAGAGCAAAAAACTGTTTTATTTTGTAGGGACACCCTAAGTTATCTAGGGAAAATTGATCTTAACCGGTTTAATTACTATACACCAACATGGTCCTTCGTGAACATTGCGGTTATATCCCTGTTTTTCACACGATTATTGTTTATGGGAAGCAATTCATGAACAGAATTTGAAGTCATTTGTTTTTTATTCGGCTGACTTATAGCGATTGGTGACGATAATTGTTCCCGCACCCTACATGGGTTCAATCAGATCATTAAAAATCAGCAGTTATAGAGCAAGATTTTAAACAGTTATGGGCCAAGATGAGAAACTTGTGACACCTAGCCGGCAGATTACTGGTAAATTTGATTGCTTTTTTATTATTGTTCTCGAATCACATTGAAATATTCTAAAACGTCCCAACGTGCTAATAAACCAGTAAAAGAAGTAAACAAAGAAAGTTATACTTTAATTGTTATGTTATATATTCTCCGTGCGTGGAGTAACGAGTATGATGTAGAAGGAGATGTTCGCTCCCCTAGCAAAGGAAAATAACAAGCTGATATCATATACGTAACAAGTTCTGTTATCTCAGTTATCGTTTTGATTTCCGCTGTTATCGCATAACAAATTAAGTTATCACAATTGGCAAATTTTGTTATCATATGTTATCATTTTAAACACACTATTTTTTATGAACGTTATGAGTTGAATTGTAAAACTATACATAATTCCAGCATATCTAAACAAGAAATTTTGCTTTTAATAGAAATTTTTTTTTCCGTTATTAGCATGAGCATTTGATTTCAAATTGATAACATAATTTGTTACTATTACAATAAATTTGCTTGTTGTTATTATGATATTAGAGGGGTATTTTTTTGTTATTCATTCTGTTAGTTTGGCTGTTTATTCAACCTGAATGATAACATATTCAGTGATCAAAAAATGATAACCTGGTATCAGAACTTGTAATCCATTTGGTATAATCCTTTGCTCGGGTCATCACCATGAGGCACCAAGAGTGCACATTAATGTTTTTTTGCTAGAATGAAAGATATGAAGAGAAAGTATTGAAAGTTCCGTCAGTGTGCGACAGGTATGAAATCAAACAGATGTTTGAAAGTTGAGCGAAAGGGCATGTGTCCAGTGGTACTCAAACCATGGACGTCAATCTTTGCCTAACATCCCACTGCGGGATAGGTTGTAGCAACGGATCAAGTCCGCCACTTCAACAGGCAAAAATTGACGCATGGAAAGGTGCTCATGTACCACTGTAGCTTGTGATAGTTATTCTAGCGAAACAAACCCAAAAAAAGGAAAGAGTTCCTCTCCCATGTGCGCATCCAAAACAGAGTGCACACAATATATCGCAATTGGATCCGTTTTGCTGATTTTGGAAGCTCACGAACTAGATTACAGACCTGGCAAGTTTGGTAAACATCATTTGGTAATAGAATTCGTGAGTTTTCAAAATCGATTAAAAACTGATCCTTGACAACTGGCTTGCTTGCTTTGTTTATCCTTTTTTTTCTCTAATTTATGAGTTGTGGCGTAGCGTGGTTGGGCGAGGGGGGCGAACCACTCCGGTTATTATCCAGACAGTTGAGGAAGTGAATGCTTGTTCACTTGACCGTTTCGGCGAAAACTCGTATTTATCCCTTCCTGAAGTGTTTCCTCGGAGTATCTGGGTAGTTCCGGAATGGTCAAAATGATCTCTTGTCTATTAAATTAAAGCCATCGAAAGGCATAAAAGGTTCCCCCTGGGCATCTGAATTGTCCCAGAATGGTGAGTGTGATCATTGGTCCATTCCAAGAGTGAACTCATGAAAAATCATGAAGTTAGATCCGTTGAAAGGCATGTTTTGGCGAAAATCTGTATATTTTTTCCATCCTAACCGGTCCCCCGGGGCATCTGAATTGTTACGAAATGGCCAATAATGGGTCATTTCTAGTCTAGAAGCAGACTCCTTAAAGCTATGTCCATTTTGAATCCAAAATAATAAAATCATCCGTATCTCTGTGACGGATTGACGAAAAAATAAATTCAATACATCAAAACAAAGGTAGTTCACTCTACTTCAAGGAAAAAATATTAATATAAATTATCTCTCTTCGTTTCTAATGAAAATTCGCATTTTCTTCTTTATTCCTCCAATCAAATGCTGCATACCTCCGGAGTCAACTTCTTTGGCACATTTGTTCCACATTTTGGTCATCGTGATACACCCGAGCCGTTTTTCCAATTTTCTTAAGATTCCGCTTCATTATTGCCCAAAATCTCTCGATGGGCCGGAATTGCGGGCAGTTGGGTGGATTTGTTTTTATCGATGAAATCAACGTTATTATCACGGTACCACTGGATGACTTCCCGGCTGTAGTGGCATCACGCCAAACCTGACCAAAACTTCACGGGAGCTTTATGGGCTTTAATGAATGGTAGTACGTGGTTTTTGAGTCATTCTTTTTCGTGCAGCTTCGAGTCCATCGTCGTATTCGCCACGAACACTTTGGTCTTTGCTCCGCAGCTGCATATTCTCAGTTTTTTGGCATATTTGTCCATAAAAGCAAACTTAAACTTCGCAGGAACATCTCCTCGTACCGTCACCGTGTCAAAATTTTGGTCAGCAAGCTGTCCGAAATCCATTTGACGTAGGTGTCGTTGTTGATGAGCCGGCATCCTTGGTACTTCGTCAAAACTTGCCGGTACAATTTCCGAGCTCGAGTTTTGGTGACGAAACTTTGTTTCAACGTTCTATTTGGTTGCTTGCTGGTTCGATAAGGAAGATATCCTGCTCGCAAACGAATTCTTTGGACGGAACTGCGAGCAGCAGCGTAGTTTTGTGCGATTTCATTATGAGATAGGCCAGGGTTTGCTCTGACGGTTCTCAACACCTTCTGGTTCAGCTTGCGGTCATATGTTTCACTACGACGCTTACTTTGAGGCACTCGATCCACGCTCTTTCGCTTCCTGAAACGTTTGAACACAACATACATGGTTGATTGGGCGATTTTCAACGTTTTTTTTGCAATTTTTATTGCGGACCATGTTGGATTATCAACGTGGGTGTGTAGAATTTTTTCTCTCCTCTCGGCTTCCATCTTCTATATAATAAAAATGAGTTGGGGTTTCCTTTGTCACGATTTAACTCGCGAGCGGAAGGACCGATCGGCGTGAAATTTTGTATGCAGAGATTTTTGGGGCCGGAGAATAATCTTATGATAGTTTGATACCCCTCCCTTCACTGGAAAGGGGGGCTCCCATACAAATGAAACACTAATTTCTACACAACTCGAGAACTAATCAAGCAAAAGAAACCAAATTTAGCATGTGTGAGTTTTTGAAGGCAAAAAAGGTTTTTATGGTAGCTTGAGAACCCTCCCCGTCATAAAAGGGAGGGCTCCCATACAAATAAAACACAATATTCTGCATAACTCGGGAACTAATCAAGCAAACGGAACGAAATTTAGCATGTGGTGGTTTTTTAAGACAAAAAATTGTTCTATGTTGATTTGAGACCCCTCCCCTTTCTGAAAGGGGGGGAACCTATTCAAATGAAACGCAAATCCTTGCATAACTCGAGAACTAATAAGAGAAATGGAACCAAATTTCGCATGTGGAAGTTTTTGAAAGAGGGATATGTTTCTATGGTGATTTGAGACTCTTCCGTCATATGAGGAGGAAGGGGGGAGGGGGTGTTCTCAAACAAATGGAACCCAAATTTCTGTATAACTCGAGAAATAATCAAGCAAATGGAACCAAATTTGGAATGGACGAGTTTTTTAAGGCATGAAATGTTTTTATGGTGGTTCAAAGCCCCTCCTCCCTCAAAAAGGGGGCTCTCATAAAAATGAAATGAAAAACATAACTCTACTGCTTGCAAATTTGTATTCAGTGGTTTTGGGTCCGGAAAGCATCCATGATAGTTCAGAGCCCTCCGCTTCTAGAAAGGGTGGATCCATGCAAATGAAAAACAAAATGTGAACTATCAACAATCTGGTATGGGTGAGTTTTGAAGGCAAGAAATGTTTTGTGGTAATTTAAGGCCTCTCCTCACTCTGAAAGGGGTACCATGCATACGAACCTCAAATTTAAACCAAACATGAGAACTATCCCTACCGCTATGTAAATTTGTATGCAGGGGTTTTTGGGTCCGGGAAAGGATCTTATTATAGTTTGACACCCCTCCTGCCTTTAGAAAGGGGGGTTCCCATGCAAATGAAAAACTATTTTCTGCATAACTCAAGAACTAATCAAACAAATGGAACCAAATATGGCATGTGGAGGTTTGGTAGGCAAGAAATGTTTCTACGGTGGTTTGAGACCCCAAGCAAAAGAAACCAAATTTAGCATGTGTGAGGTTTTAAAGGCAAGAAAGGTTTCTATGATGATTTCAGATTCCTCTTCGCCCTGAAAGGAGGGGCTCCTATACAAATGAAATACAATATTCTGTATAACTCGAGAACTAATCAAGCAAATTGAACCAAATCTGGCATGTGGAGGTTTTTGTAGATGAATACTGTTTCAATGCTAATTCCTCCCTTTTTTGAAGGTGGAGGGGGGGGGGTTTCATACAAATGAAACACAAATTTATGCATAACTCGAGAATTAATCAAGAAAATGGAACCAAATTTGGCATATCGAGGTTTTTGAAGGAGAGAAATATTTTTATGGTCATTGAGACTCTTCCGCCTCCTGAAGGGGGGGGGGGGAGCTCTCAAACAAATGAAACACACATTTCTGCATAACTCGAGAACTAATAAAGCAAATGGAATCAAATTTGGCATGTGGAATTTTTTGAAGGAGAGACATATTCCTATGGTGGTTTAAGACCACTCTGCCCTCTTAATGAGGGGGGTCCCATAGAAATGAAACGCAATTTTCTGCATAACTCGAGAACTAATAAAGCAAATGGAATCAAATTTGGCATGTGGGGGTAATTGGAAACAGGATTTTTATTTACATTAAAATGGATTTCTGTCTGACTGTCTGTCTGACCGATCGAAGTGAAAATATGTATGCAGGTATTTTTGGGGCTGGGGAAGGTTCTTATGATTGTTTGAGACCACTTCCCCCTTCCGGCTCGCATACAAATGAAACACAAATTTCTGCATAGCTTGAGAACTAATCGAGCAAATGGAATCAAAAATTGTATGCGGGATTTGTTGAATGCAAGAACTGTTTCTATGGTGAATTCAAACACGAATTTCATCCAATCCTGAGAATTATCCAGGTAACTGAGCCACAAACTGTGTATTGTCTGGGTAAGAAGAATGTTCTGATAGAAGTTTGAATTCCTTATTACTCAAAAAAGTACACAAAATCGAACGAAGTAAT
>JASCZW010017529.1:0-16912 GCA_034211315.2 Aedes japonicus | reverse complement strand
TCGTTCGTACCGGAGGCACTGGCTTCCGGCCTGGAGAACCGCTTGGCAACAGGGAATCGCGCTTCTTTCGCGTTGCCGGTGGCAGGGCAGTATCGGAAATTAATCCGCTTTCTCCTCCATCGGTGGTCCGTAAACATGGCCGCTGCTTCCCGATTGACCACGGTTGGATAGCCCTGTCGCTTTTCGTAGTATGAACAGGGCTGCCTCTTCTGCAGCGGTCTTCGTCGAACAGTTCCTGTTCATTCGTTTCGTTCTCCTGCTGCTGGTATTTGTGAAGTTTATCACGGTAGGTGAGACATTCTCCTCCCCCTCTCCAGGTTGGCCTGGCGGTCGGTTCAGCAGGAAATCGTTGGATAAATCCGGCCGCGATTGGTGGTTCTCCTGTTCACGCTCTGGTCTGATTTGGATATGCGGGTAACTCGGCGAAGTGCTGCAACGAGTCAGGCTGTCGAAACGTTCGGTGTGGTGTAGGTTTTCCCCGGCTGCTGGTTCGGTGGAATGAAGTGCGAACAAATGGGACATAACCACCGGTACTGAGACGGAAAATGGATAGATACAGTTTTAACGCATAGTTTCACAAACTGTTTGAATTCGTTGTTCGTCTTTCTGCCACATTCGACACTGGCGTTTGCAGGACGATGCCGTTTGAGTGGTTTTCTTGGGGAAGGGATTGAAAACGGAACGAGGAGGTGAATGGAAATACAAATTTGTTTGAGGGTTTGCTTCCACTCAGGCTGATAATGAATGTTCAGTTGTGTGTGCGGTCGAACAGGGCTTCTTCAACTTAACGAGCTGAATGGTTATCTCGCATCAACGACGTTTCAATTATATGATTCATATAGAATGGTGAGCGGGTACGATACTGACCACGCGTCTCACCATGTAAACAATCAACCTATAGACAGCCATGGAAAAAAAGTGTGTACATTTTCCACAGAAACTCACCATCTCGTTCTTGGAAAACTGACCGCTTGCCTGCCTCCCGCTCGTACAGGTCATACGGGAATATCCATATCGTCGTCCCGTCGCAGATGGCCTGGCAAATCTTTATTCCGCCACTGCCGGTTCGGTCGATACGCCGGTTGATCGTGGAAGCCGCATCGATGAGAGGAATATCTCCACCGCTTTGGCCATTCAGGAATGCTTGCCCACAACGGTGCTTGCGCTCTATGGTACCCTTCATCGTCAATGATTCCCCGGCCCCGATATCTGGTGCCAGTTGGGCTTCGCGTCGGTGCAAGTGTCGACGGCGGCCTGTTTCAAGCAGAATGAGAGAAGAACAATGAATCGGAAAACTGGAAATTATTTGTTGGATACCAACTGAAGTGGTAGGGAGGTGCTGGAAGGTAACACCGCACCTACGCACAGAACCAACGAGCTATGAGATCAACAGTGCCGTGCCGGAACTGAGGGACCTGGGCAGAAAAAGGGAAGCAGAAACGAAAAGGAAGTATTCAATGTCGAAAGTATTTTACGGTTCTGCTTGTAGCAGGTGCGGCTGATAAACTCTGCGAGTTGGGTCAGACCGTCTCGGAGGTGGCAAGCGTTCCACAACGCCAAATCGAACCGGATCTATGCTGTTGCCGGAATAATTGGGTTGTGAATTGTTTTGACGGATTACCCCGTTTTTTTATGTGTCGCGGAATTTCTTGGTCAGAGGCAATTATTTTACGTTTTGTTGGATGTGCTGTGAGTGATTTTCTTATTCGAAGTGTGTTAGTGAAGCATTGGTAACGAAATTGGGAATTATGATTGGACTTACTTCTGCCGAATATATCGGCGAGTTGTAGGCTGCAGCTTTACTTGGAATTTGTTTTTATGCTTCTGTACGTGGGAGTTGTTTCCTTCTAATTGAGCGTATTTCTTCTTTGCAATCTTGTAACTCCTTCTCAAGTGCCGAGACGCTAAAAGGGTGCTACGGAATCAACCACTGCGGCGACACACACAAATGATTCGGCAAAATTGGTCGCTAATCCTCGCCGTTCAAACTTTCAGGGAGTACAAATAAAGCATGTTATGAATATTCTTTCCTATGTTTGTTTTATTCAATTTCAATTCCTATATCCAAATGCACGAACCTTTTTCTTTACTACAACTCATAAGGTGGAAATGCATTTTCATATGTTCCTCCGATTTCACTTCCTTCTGAATGCTTCTGAAATGCTTGCCTACGATGGCCCAGTACTTTTCAATTGGTCACAGTTCCGGTACGTTCGGGGGTTGAGATGCTTCGGCACGAAATTTACCTCCTTAGCCTTGTACCACTCCAAAACCTCTTTCGAGTAATGGCCTGAGGCTGAATCAACGGCCAAAAAACCGTAGGACCATCGTGTGACCTCAGAAGAGGAAGTAGACGCCTTTTGGAGGCATTCCTTTAGGTACACCTGCCCATTGACCGTTCCAGTTGTCACATATTTTTGACATCTTCTGCTTTCTAACGTCCTCAGGGTACATCGAGTTTATGATCAGCAGTGGCCCCGGAAGCTGCCGGAAGTCTGCTTTTACATACGTCTCACCATCATAACGAGGCAATGTGGTTTGGTCAACATCTGGGTGTAGAGCTTCAGTGCACATGGTCTACCTACCGTATTCTGTCGTTCATCGCGATTAAGCGCCATTTGGACTTTGTTCGTGTGTAGTTTAAATGTAAAAAAATGTAATGCGTTAGCTTTAAGCAGAAAACAAGATACACCTGACATTATGATTACTCTTGGAAATCAGTCTGTAGAGTAAAAGAATTCGTGATTTAGGAGTTATGCTGGATTCTAAGCTATCATTCATTGGCCATTATAATACAATAATTAACAGAGCCAATAACATGCTGGCATTTATAATTGGCATTTAAAGACTGTATTCGATGAAATTTGGACACACGCAATTGTTCGTAACTTTTTAGCGTGTGGATAAAAATTATTGAAATTTTAACTGAATGTATTTCATTGTGTTGTGTCAATTGTGTAATGAGTTACGTGAAAATCGGTCGAGTAATTTCAGTGATGGCTTCGAATGAAGAAATAGTGCGCCAACAAATTTTGGGCACTCACTTCGAAAACCCGAACGCTTCTCATCGATGGATCGGAAAACAGCTCGGAATCGCACATTCAACCGTATCTCATATGTGATCAAAACGTTCAAGGACCGTAAGAAAACCAAGCGGAAAAATGGTAGTGGCAAAAAACGTGGCACATCAAATCCGGAGAAGGCCAGGATGGTATTGAACCAATTTAAGCGTTATCCCAACATTTCGATCAGGGATGTTGACAGTAAGGCGAAAGTTCCAGTTTGTTTTGTGCAGAAAACAATGAAACGTTCTGGATTACATGTGTACAAGGTCCAAAAGGCACCGAACTGGAGCGATAAACAGAACTCGGTGGCCAAAACTCGTGCAAGAAAACTGTACAGGGAGTGGCTCACAAAACCGTTCCGCATTGTGATGGACGATGAGACCTACATTAAAGCCGACACCAAACAAATGCCAGGACAGGAACACTACGTCGTCACCTCTAAGTTGGCCGTTCCGGAGAGTGTACGGAAGAAGGAACTGTCGAAATTCGCCAAAAAATTCCTTGTCTGGCAAGCGATCTGCGGATGTGGCAAAATGAGTCAGCCCTTCATCACCTCTGGGACCGTCAACGGAAAAATCTACAAGAACGAATGCCTCCAAAAACGACTTCTGCCCTTCTTGAGATCTCACGATGGCCCGACACTGCTTTGGCCGGATTTGGCATCTTGCCCGGTCCGTCTTAGACTTGTACAAAGATAATAATGTAGTTTTTGTACCAAAAGACGTCAACCCTCCAAACACTCCGGAACTTCGCCCATTGGAAAATTTTGGGCAATCATGAAGGAAAAGCTCGTTAAAACTCCAAAACTGATAGAAAATGAACTTGAACTAAAAAAAGTGTGGTTAAAAGTAAGTAAGCAAGTCGGTTCTATAATTGCCAAAAAATTGATGAAAGGGGTCGAGGCAAAGGTACGGGCATTTGGGTTGGGAGAAAAGGTTCAATAAACCAATGATGTCAAAACCTAACCATTTAGTAGTACTTTATTTCCAGAAAGTTTGAAAAGAATCGGGCTCAAGGAAAATTTTTGGTGACCTATTTTGTGTGTCCAAATTTCATCGAATACAGTCTTTGTACGCTTAATTTGGACCTCTGAATCAAATGATGGCAACCTACAATTTACATAGCGATACAATTGACTTTACAATTATAGAATCCAAATCGAAGGTATACTTCAATGCTATACGCTAAAGAAGAACACGCCATAGGAATATTGTAAACCAGGCGCTGCTTAGTCTAATGTTATGTATTTTACAGGGTGGCAACGTAGAAATGATACACTCGGAAATTGTTATAAAACTTAAACAGAATTGTATTTCTCATTCATTTCACTTTTAATAACAAGACAAAATGTTAAACTTTTATTGTGCTTAGTGAAGTTCAAACCTTTCACCTTTGTATTTAATCACGGTACGGAGACGCTTCTCAAAGTTTTTGCAAGCCGCACGCACCACCTCCTCCGGCATTTGATCCCAAATCTCAACCAAGCGTTTTTTAAATGAGTCCAAACACATGTGCTTCATATTGCCCAGTTGTCCAAGCATGTAGCCCCAGATGCTGAAGTCCAGTGGGTTCAAATCAGGAGACGATGCAGGCCATTCTGAGCAGCTGATGAAACATGGTAAATTTTGCTTACACCAATGCTGAACAACTATGGCCTTATGCGCTGGAGCTGAATCTTGCTGGAAGCAAAAACTTTCCGCACCGGAAAGTTTCTTAGCATAGGAAGTAGGTGGTCCTTGATGACGTATTGTAAATAGTACTCTTTGTTTATTTTCACCCCCTGTCTATGAACAGCAGCGGTAATTTGCCTTTCTGACGATATTGCACCCCAAACCATCACCGCAGAGGCATTTTGATATCGTTCAACCCCTCGTTTGTCAGCCGGTATTTCACGAAGATTTGTTCCATATACACGATCATTTTTGTTTGTTCAGGGACATTTCCAGAGTAAACAATTTTTCATCTGAAAAAAATTATGTTATGACCAGCGTGCGTCTTAAGCAACGCACGTGATTTGGCAACTCTGTCTTCAATATTCTTGCGTGTCAATCCGTGAATCCTCTGTTTTTTGAAAGCTCCATATCCAAGGTCACTCTTTCAATATATTTTGCATTGATGTGTGACTCATTTTCATTTCACGCGCCATTTTTCTCGCCGACCGAGCCGGATTCCTTCGAGTTCGCTCATTAACTGCCTTGATCGCTGAGGGCGTCCGTACACTGCGTTTTTTACCGGGTTTCTTCTTAGGACAACAGTACCAGTATCTTTGAAACGTTTTATGGTCCTGTACACAAATAATCTGCTCAACTTCAAATGCGACAGCTTCCTTCTGATCTCCAAATTAGTCAATCCGTCAAGATGCAAGATCGAATTTGTTCTCTACATGAATCCATTTCTATTTTCGTCAACTTAAGAGCACTAATTCAGTTTGTTGTTTACGAATGAACTGACAACAAGTCACTGTTTCAAATCGTACATAAAGGGTCTACCGATAATGGTATACTACTGTAGCGAGGAGATCACAAATGAAGTGTATCACTTTCATGTTGCCACCCTGTATAACCTTGATTATAACTAGCATTAAGAACAAAATGTAACAAACGGTCTACTTATGATTGGCGACAGTAAATCAAATCAAAGGCCGTTTTTAAAGACATGGGCATGGTGCATAAGTTGAAAGCTAATGCCTACAAGTCAGATAGAGCCACCTTAACGGGTGGCATCTAAAATTTTGGAATTTTTTTCTCAAGCTGTCAAAAAAGGCAAACATTCTTGAAGAAGATCTGATTTATTGAAATAAAAGATACATTGTTGAAAAAAATAGTGAACATTCGAAGTGGCCTTAATTGGCTGTGACGGCGGCCTTTTTGTCAAATTTGCAATTGCATCTCTTGAACCAACTTTTTGCAATTCCGTGACACTTCAGTTATTTTTGTACACCGAGGTGCTCAACACCCAGAAGAAACCTTCGATTAAGCGTTACTGAGGCAGATTATTCGGGTTGTGGATTTTGGGCACAAATGGGATCTACTGAGTATTCAGGAATAAGAAAGAAACGAGGCAACTGATGCGTAGTAATACGCAGTATTTTCCCTTCGAACAGTTTTTTGGAAATAGACGGAGGAAGCTCATTGTTCACTGCATTGTGTAATTAATACACTCAAGGTTTTTTACACGGGGATACGTACCGTGTAAAAATAAAGCCGCAGTAAAAAAACCGTGCTAATTCCGAAATCCGTGTAAAAAAAAACGCGCTATAACATATCAAATCTTTTGCAATGAAAAACAATAAGAAGATTTTGTTAACAGCGGAATGGAAATCCCAACAAGCCCTCTGGGCCTGAACACAAAATAAGACCGGAGTGAATGTGTGTGGGATAAATGGAGATAATACATAGGTACATTCAAGATACTAAAATCTGTATCCACATTAATCCGGACACCTTCATATCATTGTAACTTTTGAAATATTGCACGTAGAAATGACAAATTTCAATGTGGTATAGCTGAAAGTCTATGATGAAAAAAAAAAAACTATGATTGATTTTTACATTTTATGTCTAGTATTCAAGATGGCGATGAAAGAAAAACAAAAAGGTGAAAAGGATATTAACGAAAAACCCAAATCTCTCCAGGTGGCTCGTAAAATAGAGATGTCGCCTGGTTTTGTCCAAAAATCAAAACAACGTTTGGGACTTAAGTCGTATAAAGCAAAATCACGGGCTCAACGTTTGACGAAGTTTTCATGCGTTGTTATGGACGATGAAACTTATGTCCTGGAGGATTTCAAGCAGCTTCCAGGTCTGGCTTTTTATTCTGCTATGGCCAAAACTGCAAGAGCTGAGCATTTCAGAACGAAGAAGCCATCGAAATTTCCCAAAAAAAATCTTGTGTGGCAAGCAATTTGGCAAAAAGAGTAAATCTTTCAACAAGGAGATCTATCGGAAAGAGTGTCTGCAGAAGCGATTGCTACCCTTCATCAAAAGTCACAAAGAAAAACCTTTGTTCTGGCCCGATTTGGCATCACGCCACTATGCTAAAACTGTGATGGAGTGGTACCAAGCAAATCAAGTGAACTTTGTACCAAAAACCTCAAACCCGCCAAATTGCCCAGAGCTACGACCAATCGAGATATATTGGGCTCTGATGAAGCGGAAGCTTTCTGCAAAGAAGCAAGGAATCAAAGACATAAAACACTTCCAGCAAATTTGGACAAAGACGGCTTCTACGATTTCTGAAGAGTCTGTACAAACCCTAATGGATGGAGTTAAGCGCAAAGTTTGAAAATTTTATGCAAATACCGAATAACTATGTTTTGTTATTCTTTTTTACGAATTGATAAAACACATCCCATGAATTTGAAATAAACAACTACGACGGAAATATAATGCGACATTTATGTATTGTTCATGTTTTGACGTGTCCGGATTGTTGCGGATACAGACCTTATATCTCGAGACCCTTAATATCTGCAAAGGTGTGGTCTTGAGCATAGTTGTTCAGAAGGTCAAGGGCATTCAAAAGATGAAAAGTTTCAGTTGGAATTCCACCGCTACGTGGCGCTAGTGAGAATGCAAAATTGAGCATTTTCAACTTGTTCTATTTCGTGATTCTGATAAGATAGAAAGTTTTGGTTTTCAGAAAAGTTGTTCAAAAGGTTAATGAAAATTCGAAAGGTGAACCTTTTTGTTTGGAATTTCACCACTACGTGGCGCTAGTAAGCATGCAAAATTGAGCATTTTCAACTTGTTTTATCTCATGATTATTAAATGATGGATAGTTCTAATCGTCGGCAAAGTTATTCAGCAGGTCAAAGGCATTCAACACATGGAGCGTTATGTTCGAAATTTCATCACTACGTGGCGCTAGTGAGCATGCAAAACTGAACCTATATAACTTGTTGTATCTCGTGATTCTGATAAGATAGAAAGTTCTAGTTTTCGGAAATTTGTGCAGAAGGTTAAGGGCATTCGCAAGCTGATCCGTATCATTCGGAATTCCACTGCTACGTGGCGCTAGTAAGCATACAAAATTGAGCATTTTCAACTTGTTCTAATTCGTGATTCGAAATGGTTGAACAAGGGATCGTTATATTGGTTCATATATAAAAACAACGTGTGAAATGTAAGAAACAAAGGAGAAAGCGCATCAGCAGACACAGCTGCAGCTTTTAAGTACCCATCAAAATTGATTAAAATTATCGAGGATGATGCATACCATTCTGACCAAGTTTTCAACGCCAACGAAACTGGTCTATTTTGGAAAAAGATGCGTTGCAGAAGTTACAAGCTTCAACTAAACGTACGGCATCTGGGTTCAAAGCCTTAAAGGATCGCGTCACACTGCTGTTCTGTATATGTATGTACTTACGTACATGCATACATACATACACACTAAAATTCATACGTATATTCCCTCATACACGCAATCACACATACACGCATTCACACATACATACCTACTCATATAAACATACATACATGCATACTTATAAAAACGCATTACCACATCCACACAAACACATTTACATATTCACACGTACACTCACATAAACACATTTTAAATCATAGACACATACACTCACTTACAAGATCATTTATAAGCACCTACATATTAACACATACACGGTTTGAAAACACACGAACACACGCATACATACATACACACACTTATATTAACACATAAATAATTATACCCACACTGAACAAGTAGTACAATTTGAAAATGCTCAATTATGCATACTTATTACCACCATGTAGTGGTGGAATTCGGAATAAAACGGTTCACCTTTCGAATGCTCTTGACCTTCTGAGCAACTTTGCAGAAAACGAGAACTTTCTATCTTAACAGAATCATGACAAAAAACAAGTTGAAAACGCTCAATTTTGCATGTTCACTAGCGCCACGTAGTAGTGGAATTTCGAACAGAACGGCCCATCTGTTGAGTGCCCTTGACCTTCTGAACAATTTTGCCGATGACTAGAACTATCTCTTTCATCAGAATCATGAAATAGAATAAGTTGAAAAAAGCATAGAGAAGGTGACTTGCAATGTAGGGACTTCAACATGCCGAAAAAACTATTCAACAATCCTTTCAGCTCATCTGCAACTTTGACATTGTAAAAAGAACATTCCTGGTGGTTTGCTGATCAGTACACTAGGCTGAAACGTGGTGAAGATAATGTTGGATTAAAGGTTAATACGTCGAAGGCTAAGTATCCCTTCGCAGGAGAAATTGAGCGTGATCAAGGTGTGTAAGTTTATGTGTTCTAGTGTTGCCCGTATATCGGCGAAGAGGTCTAACATGGCTGAATCTTGAACATAAAGAGAACAATCCAATCCAAATCCAATCCAAATCCAATCCAAATCAATCCAATCCAATCCAAATCCAATCCAAATCCAATCCAAATTCAATCCAAACCAATCCAAATCCAATCCAAATCCAATCCAAATCCAATCCAAATCCAATCCAAATCCAATCCAAATCCAATCCAAATCCAATCCAAATCCAATCCAAATCCAATCCAAATCCAATCCAAATCCAATCCAAATCCAATCCAAATCCAATCCAAATCCAATCCAAATCCAATCCAAATCCAATCCAAATCCAATCCAAATCCAATCCAAATCCAATCCAAATCCAATCCAAATCCAATCCAAATCCAATCCAAATCCAATCCAAATCCAATCCAAATCCAATCCAAATCCAATCCAAATCCAATCCAACCAATCCAAATCCAATCCAAATCCAATCCAAATCCAATCCAAATCCAATTCAAATCCAATCCAAATCCAATCCAAACCCAATCCAAATCCAATCCAAATCAAATCCAAATCCAATCCAAATCCAATCCAAATCCAATCCAAATCCAATCCAATCAATCCAATCCAATCCAAATCCAATCCAAATCCAATCCAAATCCAATCCAAATCCAATCAAATCCAATCCAAATCAATCCAACCAATCCAAATCAATCCAAATCCAATCCAAATCCAATCCAACCAATCCAAACCCAATCCAAATCCAATCCAAATCCAATCCAAATCCAATCCAATCCAATCCAAATCCAATCCAAATCCAATCCAAATCCAATCCAAATCCAATCCAAATCCAATTCAAATCCAATCCAAAACCAAACAACTTATTTGCAAAACAGATTGCCTCTGAATCAATGATATGCACTATTTATTAGCCAAATCACTGACATTGATAATCATTAGTCCTTGTGTCCTTAAATAGCCCTTCTGATGATGATGATTATGACCCAGCACAAATAAAGGCACCCGCTATCCTTTCTCAAGTGAAACTTGTTAAACTTGTAAAACCATTCATTCTTGCTCCCGTTACACATCTAAAAAAAGAAACTTACATGCCATATCCAGAACAATGAAAGCCCGAGACCGAGAAGGAAATTGAAACATCCTTTCTTGTTAGTATTGCCCATCTACACCAGCGCCTGTATGGCCATTTTGGTTTCATATGAAGAATAAAACCACATCCTTAGTAGTCTCGGTTCTCCCACCACATCCTGTTTCGTCAAACTGGAAATTGCACATTGCCTAGTCCTCGTAGCTCTTGCGGCATCCATTCATAAAATATGACGAATTCGTGCCAGCATGCGACCAGTTTGAGAGATAACCTTCTTCCTTCCTGTCGCACCACGTGCCGCAGACGACAGTCAGTCGCGAACTTTCGCTCATAAAAACGTCTATATCCTGAGGGTTCTTACGTATTGCGAGATAAGTATGGCCTTTAGGGCATCGCATTGCGTGAGCGGAATTATCACGTTCTTGTAACGCAGTCGGATGAAATTCATTTTGTAAAATGATCAACTCCTCAACTTTTTCCCGATTCAGCTTGACTTCACTTACTCCCTAGCGGTGATGAATGATGGATTACATGAACGCAAGGCATTATTGTTTCGAACTCGGTGCGAGGGCGTATTGAACATGAGAAATGAACAAATCCCGCCGTTGATAATGGCGATAATGATGTAAACTGTAGCTTCGAGGCACACACCAACACCAACCTCGTCTGACCTTTCTAGATGGTTCAATATTGAACGGCGATGAATTATCGAAAACCAGTTCAATCCGAGAATTGTTTGCGTTAGTTTTGCTTTTCACGAACTGCTCCGTTGATGTGCCTTTGTTAAGAACGTTGTTGTTCTTCTTTTCCGAGAAAATTTGCTTGCTCGACTGATTTTCTAATCCAAGGCGGCACGGGGGCACGGGTTTCCATGAGCACCGAGGTGACGGTAATTAATTGTATCGCAAACAGACAAACAGAAACTGGTTGCAGTTATTGATTTATGAATAACCGAAGTTTGGTCAAAACTCTCACCCCACGGAGAAGAAACTTACAGCCTTGTTTAACACAACAAACACTTTTTTTTTTTAATTTTTGTTCAAAAACCTCAACTTTGTTGTTCCGATCTCATGATACGATTTGAACAAAGGAATCGAAGCAATCGTAAAATTGACTAATACTGCACTTCAAATGCAACCTTAAACCACAATTACATTGCACAAAGTCAAAGAAATGCTTCAAACTAATCTAGAGCGAAGATTTAATGAACATTCTGCGGTATAAATGTGAAAGGTCAATCAATTTAGATGTTATCCATTCACTTTTTTTTGGAACTCAATCCAATCAATTATAGGATAAGTTGCGCGCAGATTGCCTAAAATTAACTCTAAGCCCTATCCACGCATTATTTCGATTTTCTCCGCTCTTTGAGGAGGTGGATTCCGGGTAGTTTGGTTAGGGTAAGCACTTATCGGAATCAATCTTATTATTCACTTTGCAGGTGGTGCGGAATAGCGGGAGGGAATAATATATTGGAATTGCCATGACAGTGGAGGTTTCGAAGCAGATAATCTAGGGATGTAATGTGTCTTAACCTTGCTATGTTTCGAGGGAAATTAATTAACCTTCGGCTTTTAAAGTTCAATTGATCACAAAACTTCTAAACTACCTAATGTATGGTCAAGTGCTATTTCATCGTTATCATTCGTTTTCATTCTTCGGAGCCAATAATTGATTCCACAATTTGGCACTTGCAAATTCATGCTTAAATCGACTTTGCGCTTGTTCTACACTGTTGTGTTTTGGGATCAGCCGGAACAAGAGAAAAACGTGTCTAATAGGAAATTACTTGGAGCTTTTTATTCTACGTCTTTACTCTGCAAAGTTCACGGCTTGAAAGAGGCCGAGTATATTTATGCCAGGGATGCCAGATATTTTTTTCAAAAATCTGTGATAAAAATTTGAAATGTCTGGGAATGTCTGTAAAAGTCTGTAATTTTTTTTTTTTACAAAATTAGACTTCTTTCAACGAGGAGACGTAATAAGAGAGCGAGTTATGTCATTTTCGCTATATGTGTGATTATGTAAACGTTTCTGCATCTTTTTCTTGGATTGTATGTTTCCTCCTGAACACAATTCCTCATGAACCTCATGGCAGTCACTTCTTATTTTCTTCGAAATTCACATTTAAGAACCCAACCTTACCCTCCAGAAACATTTGGTAAGTTTTTTCCTGAACATAGTTACTTTCTTAACTTTGGATAAGTCCCATCCTGAACTCCGAGGAAAATTTACGCAATACTTTGGGAAAGTACTCCACAATATTTCTTGGAAAATCTTCTTAGAGTTGTAAGAAGTTTCTTCCTGATGTTAAAGAAACTGCTTTTCTGAACTTCCGAGATGTTCTCTTCTGAACCTCAGGGAAGTATTCTCCTGAACTTCGGGGAAGTTTGTTCCTGACTTTCTGAGAAGTTCTTGCTTGAACTACTAGAAAGCTCACCCTATATTTCTGATTTTATCAAAAGTATCTACCTGAACATCTGGGATTTTCTGAACTTCGAGAAATTCTCATTCTGAAATGCTGGAATGTTCGATGACAGCACTCTCTAGCACTTCTGGGTAGTTACTTCTGAGGAGTCCTTTACTGAATTTTTGGAGAGAAAAAAAACCTTCTTGATCCAAAGGTCTTCTTGAGCTTATTCTTTCCAAACTTCTGATTGGTCCCATACTGAACTGCGAGGAATTTTTTATTGAAACTTCGGGAAAGCCGTCTCCAAAATTTCTAGGAAAATTCCCTAAAATTTGTTCTTGAAGTTTCTCCCTGGACTTCTGAACTTCTAAGAAGTTTTCTCCATAATTCTGAGGAAGTTTGCTCCGAAATTATTGGGAAATTTGTGCTCAAATTAGAAAGAATTACCCCCAATGCTCCTAGAAAGATTAATTCTGTTCTCTCTAAAGAATTTTGAGAAATCTTTATTCTGAAATTTTGAAATGTTCTCCTCTGAGCTTTGCAAAATCTGCCTAGTGGATTTTTTTTCCTGATATTTTGAGAAATTAAAGGTAGTGCCCTTCCTGGTTGGTTCCCGTCTAAAATTTGGGGAAGTTTTTTTTCTAAACTTCTTAGTAGTTCAATCTTGAATTTCTGGGATGAACTCCGAAACCTTCCTAACTTCAAAGAAGTCCTCTTCCCTCCACTTCGTCCTGAAGATCTGATAAGTCCTCTCCTGGTTCTTGGGGAAGTTCTGCCCTGAAATTCTGGTAAGTATGATCTTGAACTTCAGTAATGTTCGGTCCTGAATTTTTAAGGTTCTTCTTGCTTGGACTGCTTGCTCCCAATACTTCTGAGAAGTTTCTACCTGACCATCGTAGAAGTTTTTTTGTTTTTTGAGGAAGTTTCTTCCTCGGGAATTATTTTCCTGAAGCTCTGGGAAGTCGTCTTCTAAACTTTCCAGGATGTACCCTAAATTGTGGGTATTTTCTTTCTATACTTCTAGGAATCTAGGACTAATTCAGAGATATATTTCTAAATCTCTAGCACAAATATACTGAAATGATGCATTTAGTAGTACTTTGGAAAATTCAGAGTTTTAAAATTTATTTCAATAGCTCAGAACTTCTACTGTTGTTCTGTCCCTCGAGTGGCAACCGACTGGGCTTTAGAGCAAATATTCAGCAGCCCCTTTTTATGGCAAGTTTCTCAAATATGATTTGTATTGTTGTGAACCTTGATTTTCGTTGTGACTTAATGGCAAAGGACCAATATTACCAACGCTTTGACAATCATTTTTCGCATGGGATTGACCACTACCATAAGTAGGGACTCCATGGTACCCTCAGAAAGGGCCAATACGATACTTATCTGCGAACCCATTGTGTCTCCAAGTGGCCCACCGCTTTCGTTTCTTCAAGGATTTCTACTTTAAATGATACCTACGATATTTAACAAAAAAAAATCAACAAGGCTTCTTATCGTATCTACAATACTGTTTAAATCCTTGTACGTTTTACATCCGAACTTTTGAAATACCTTTTATTTTAAATAAAATAAAAAAACTAAATGTCTGTAAAAGTCTGCAACATTAAAAAAATGTCTGCTAAATGTCTGCATTGTTGGAAAAGTCTGCAACAAAAATGAAAAGTCTGCAAATTTACAGACATGTCTGTAGATATGGCATCCCTGATTTATGCAACGCGCAGGTTGCTGTGATCATTATACTTCGTTGCTATGACAACCAGATTCGAATTTTGTTCGGTGTGCTGCGATTGCACCTAACAAGGCACCGTGAAGGCGGAAAAGTGCAAGTTTGTACGCAACATGCACGAAATTCGTCATTCTCTAGACCAACTGTTAAAGAAGGATGTCAAGTGGCAGTGGAATAACCAGTGCCAGCAAGCATTTGAGGAATTCAAAGCGATCCTGCAATCTGAGCTTCTTCTTACACACTATGACCCCAAGCTACCTATCGTCGTTGCAGCAGATGCTTCTAACACCGGAATTGGCGCGGTAATTCTGCACAAATTTCCGGACGACAAACTCAAGGCAATGCAGCACAGAAGCAGAAGACATCATCAGTTACGGAGGGAAGGTGAACCGTGCATTCGAGGAATTTGAGTTCGAGAAAGTTAAAATCGACCAATTCAAATGCTTGGTATTTGTATGCGGACTCAAGGCACTCCGTTATGCAGACATTCGGGCGCGTCTTCTTTCCCTGATGGAGGGCGAGACAGCGGATGCACCGGTGACGCTCCAGACACTTATCGATGAGCTCCAGCGAATTGTCAATCTCAAGACGGACACAACGCTCATCGAACGACAGTCAAGTTCGAAGCATGTGTCACATCATCCCATAACCTCAACGTTTTCGGCATCGATTGGATAGATATGTTCGACTTATGGTCGATGCCATTCGATTCGATCTGCAATAGCACCGCTTCAACATCAAAGCCAGCATTCGATGGCGAGATCCAAAAACTTCGAAGTGACCATCCAAAAGTGTTCAACGATTCGCTTGGCCATAGACTTCTCTGTCGCCGTTAGTATTAGTAAGCAGTTTCACACTCGTCTTTTCATATCCAATCAAATATACATATAGTTATCATTTCGTGATGAAATAACAGGAAACAGATATTTTAGTGATGAAAGTTCTCTGTGACCGAACCTAAACATTCTCCCTTAATCGAATGAATCCTTCGTTCAGTGAGATCGCATGTTCGAATAACAGATGCAAGCGTATGCCGATTTTCTTGAAATCGAACAATTTTTCTTTGAAAGTTGAAATTTCGATAATACGCGAAGTGAATTGATCTCCCGTGGAGATTTTAATAAGGATTGTATCGAAAATAAAGTGGCAACGCTTATGACGCGCTCACACATACACGCGTAAGACTTTTGGTCTGAACCTATCTACATTCGACACGTTCAGCAGTCAACAAATTGATCAGCTTCTGAATTTTCGGTAAACTGTGACCGTATTTGAGATGCCGCGAATCGAAAGGAGTGTTATAATTTATGTGGTGGACACGCGCCTTCTTGAGAACGATGTCACGATGAATAAAATAGCGAAACGTTTCGGAATTCATTACAACAGTGCAATTCATTACAAAATCTATCACCAACAAGCTGCAAATAAAAGAAAGAAAACCTAGCCCAGCTGACCCGGAATTAGATCGGAAGTTTGTTTGATCCTTCGGAACGATCGATGTCGTTTCGGCCAAAAAGGTTGATACCTTAATCGGAATGGTGCAAAGAATCAAGATGCGCAACAACCTGAAGACTTATAAGATGTACAAAATAGCAAAATAAAATGCTGAGCAAAAATCCAGGCATTTTTTGTTAGGCATTATTGGAGAGGGACCAATTGCTAGAACCAGATCGAAGCAATAGATAGTATAATAGCACAATCGGTTGCATATTTTTTTACCAGTAAAGGGGGTATCTTCCGTTTTGCCTAACCTGAATTGAGTAGCTTGGTAAAAGATTATGTGCCCGATCGGATAATACCGTTCAAATGCTCTACGCTCGTTTTCAAACTTGTATCTTTCAATTTCAAAGCCTGCCGTTATCCTATACCTATACTATATGATACCATCCTTTTCTTCTCTGTAACGCAGATTTGTATTCTTAGAGCCTTAAACTCTTGGATCTCTCCATTTAATATATTGACAATTCTCAAACGTTTACTTTATTTAATATTACCCAGTAGAAAAAAATCGACAAATTTTGTTTTACTTTTGATTATTTATTTTTCAAGTAGTAAATATATATCTGGCAACACTGGAGCGACCCCCGTATCATAGCAAACATAAATTTATAAGAGGGCATTTCTTCTTAAGCTGGCAGGTCCTGTTCTTGGTTTTTATTATTTTTAATTCGTGCTATGAGAAAAAAATGTGTTGCCAAATTATTTTCGATACAGTCCTTACATGCTGTTTGAAGTATCATCATCCCACAATGGAATGCACTATAACGCAAACCGTACAAAATGCTGATAAAATCTATTTTTTCGTACATGGCGAGGAGAAAAGAATTACTCAAGAA
>JASCZW010017528.1:0-16912 GCA_034211315.2 Aedes japonicus | reverse complement strand
GATTTCAAACGACATTTTCCGGATGATGACAGGCTTTCGCAAATAACAATTTTAGTTTCATTCCAGCCGTATAGCACTCTTCCCGGCTTTGTTGATATAACTACATTCAAAATTGTTTTGTCAACCAACACCTCCTCTATGTTTCTTTAAAGCCAAAATTTGTACAAAGTGGCCGATTTTGTAGATGATGTGAAAACAACTTAATAAAACCATTATAAAACCATGAGGATTTTTGAAAATGTTCTAATGATTGAAACTATGAACACTTGAGAACCGTCATAAAACCTATTGGCTGCCATGAAAACCACCAAACAGCCAAATGGCTACAGATGTCGAACTTCACTGTGATATCGTGGTTGGTTTGTCTTGTTCTGCTTTGTTCGATTCTCTGCTCTTCTGATTCACTTAGCAGTAAATAATATATAAACAAAAAGTTCTGGTGTTGCGGGTAGTTTTGTTTTACAGCAAAATATGCAAAACAAATTGAGTTTTTTTTTATGCTCCAAATCACATGCGCATTTAGTTTTGTGGTGAATATTGGCAAGAAAAGAACAGAAAATTAATGCGCCTTGGAAATTTTGCGTGTGTATAACAACAACAACGAAATTAAAACAAATATATTCGATAAGTTAATCATGGATTTTCTGAAAATTGATGGAATTCACTATGGCGTTATCTAAAACAATGCCAAAATTGGTCGCCGATCTACAGTTAATTTGCATTACATTTAAAATTTGGAGCATTTATTTTTACTCATTTCAATTATTTCTTATACTTCAATATGGCGATTGGATAAAAATCACAATGCTGCCATAAAACTCAGTTATCTTCGCAAATACTACTTTCAAACTATATGATCATGTGGTTACTTCCCTCAATGCCAATTTGCCAATTTGATTTTAAAATGCTTTTTCAACTGACCATAATAAGATAATATGAATGGGTTCTGGAACAGCATTTCAAAACAGCATTTTATGAGTTCATAAAGTCGGAATGAAACCTTTGATAGGTGTAAGAGGAATTTGAGAAAACGAGGTTTTAAGATCGTTTTAAACAAGCTGTGTTGGTTTTCATAAACTGGTCTTAAATATGAAACCTATTGGCACTTCTTGGTGTCATAATAAAACCAAGGATATTTCTTTTGGCTCTGATAAAACCTCAATAAATCTTTATAATGCAAGATGGTTTTGGCCATGTTACTTGGGAATTGCATGATTTGTCTACACAGTTTGGAAGAAACATTTTATTGTTTGCGTTTTCTTATTTCAATTATTTCTTATACAATTATTTCTTATTCAAAATGGCGATTGGAAAAAAATCACAATTCTGCCATAACGCCAAGTTATCTTCGCAATGACTGCTTTAAAACTATTTGGTCATTTGGGGACTTTCCTCAATGCCAATTACCAATTTGATTTAAAAACGCTTTTTCAACTGACCATAAAGGGTGTCCACGATGAAATTGCCACACTATGAAATTGCTCTAACTTTTTAACCGTTGGGTAGAATTTAATGAAAATTTGGGTGGATTTAGTTCATAGTGCATTATTTACATCCTGCAAGTTTTAAAGTCCTGTGATTAAAACTCGCGGAAATGGAGTCGAAAGAACAGCTCATGCGTGATAAAATCTTGCGCATTCATCACGAGAACAAGGATCTCTCGCATCGTTCCATCGCTAAAACGTTGGGAATCGTGAATTCCACGGTGTCGCGAGTGATTAAGCGGTTTGAGGAACGGTTGACCACCGATCGGAAGCCCAGATATAAAGGAAAAAGTATTCCGTACAACACCAAAAATCACAACCACGTAGTTGGGGCCTTCAACCGAGATCCGAACGCCTCCGTTCGGGATGTGGCTAAGAAGCTTCACCTAAGCCGAAGTTTTGTCCAGAAGGCCAAAACTAAGGCTGGGCTTCGAACGTTCAAGGTACAAAAGGCCCCTAATCGTGACGAGAAGCAGAACAAGTCCGCCAAAACCCGTGCCAGGAAGTTGTACCTCAACATGCTGACGAAAGTTGAATGCTGCATCATGGACGACAGAAACATATGTGAAGGCCGACTTCAAACAGATCCCCGGCAACCTGTTTTTCACGGCCAAGGATAAGTTCAGCGTTCCGGAGCATATCCGCACTCAGAAGATGTCCAAATTTGCGAAGAAATTCCTGGATTTGGCAAGCCATCTGCACGTGCGGGAAGCGGAGTGCACCTTTCGTGACCCAGGACACGATGAACGGACAGGTGTACATAAAAGAGTGCCTCCAGAAGCGGCTGCTTCCTCTCCTGAAGGCCCACAACGTCCCAACAATCTTCTGGCCGGATTTGGCCTCATGCCACTACTCCAAGGACGTGCTGAAGTGGTATGCGGACAATAAGGTCAATTTCGTGCCGAAAATGTTCAACCCTCCCAACACTCCGGAGCTCCGCCCCATCGAGAAGTACTGGGCGATTATGAAACAGCACCTTCTTAAACGATCTAAGGTAGTGAAGACAGTCGAGGAACTGAAGAAAGTATGGGTTTACATGCAAAAAACGGTTGATTCACAGGTTGTGCAGAATCTTATGGCCGGGGCTAAGGCCAAGGTGCGGGCATTTGCGTATTGACTGTAAATAAAATACGAGTAAAATGGTAAAATGAAGTTTAATAGTTATTTCTCAATCCCTGAAAATTTGATGGCAATCGGATGAAAACTCGAATTTTGCGAATCAATTTTGTGTGTGGCAATTTCATCGTGGACACCCTTTAATAAGATAATATGATTGGGTCCTAAAACGGCATTTCAAAACGGTACTGTATGAGTTCATAAAGTCGAAATAAAACCTTTGATAGGAGTAAAAGTAATTTGAGAAAACAAGGTTTCAAAATCGTTTTAAACAAGCTGTGTTGGTTTTCATAAACCTGACTAAAATATGAAACCTATTGGCCCCTCTTGGTGTCATAATAAAACTAAAGATATTTCTCGTGGCTCTGATAAAACCTTAATAAAACTTAATAAAGCAGGATGGTTTTGGCAATGTTACTTGGGATTAGCAAAGTTTGTCTACACAGTTTGAAAGAAAAATTGTATTTTCTGCGTTATCTAATGCACATACAAGGAATGCTAGATTTATCATAAATATATGGGATCTCTCATATAAATTTAAGCCAGATATCGCTGGAATCAGATCTGTTGTATTATTGATTGCAAACAATGTTGAATGCTATGCAAAAAATGCATTGTTAACGCTTGCTTTGGCTTGCAATTAAACGAGAGGAAAGGATACGTGTCCATTAAATATCATTACTTTTTTTGTGTAACGGGTGGTAACCAAAATTTTGGAATTTTTTTCTCAAGCTTTTAAAAAAAAACATGCTTGAAGAAGATCCGACTTAATGCAATTAAAGAAACATTGTCCATTGTTGAAAAAGTAAGCGGACATTTGAAAACGGTCCATAATCGGCTGTTCGATGAAGCAATCAACTGTTTGCAACTCGTGGCTTTCCAGCTATTTTTTAACACCAAGGAGCTCAAAATCACGTAGAAATCATCGATTGGTCGACACAGAGGGAGATTATTCGAGTTGTGGTGTTTTGGTACAAATGGGATCAAATGGAAAATCTGTACCGATTGTGTGTTTGAAGCGTAATGCGATGACGATTCATCCGACCAAAACCTGTATTGTATAATGTTTTTGTAGAAACGGAATCAAAATTTTAAACATTAGTTCGGGTACACATCTTGATTCATATCTAAACCAGAGGACTTGAACCGTGGCTTAGAAATACCTCTCTCGGAAATGGTAATGTACAGTTACTAGAAAATGTGAAGAAAGATTAGTAATTTCTATTTAATTCTAACTTCCTTTATTGCTTATTTGGACACATACGCGTATTTCTACAATGGGCAGACTTCATCAGTGTCGTGTACAGTCGAGTATTAGTACATGACACTGAAGAAGTATGTACATTGCAGATGAAATACGCGTATCTGCCAAGATGACCAATAAAGATAGTTGAATTAAATGGAAGTACCAATCTTTCATCTCATTTTCTAATCAATTTCTGTTCAAACTTATGTTTGTACTTAAATTTTATGTTTAAGATGCAGTAGAAATACCCATGGAATAATATCGATTGTTTCCGGGAATATACGCCTTCGAAAGTGAGAAGTAACTTTTGTGGTCCAAAAAAAACACTTTCCGGAACAACTTTATCAACCACCGGAATTGGGATTTCAGCATCAAAATCTGTTAATTTTGTGTACTCCGGAGCTCTTGTCTTCTTTCGACACTTCATTCCATTCAGATTCTATTTCTTTTCAATGTTTTGCACATGTACTGGTGAGAACAGTTGAAAGTTTGTTGCGGCATCCCGTTGGCTGAGTGAATCCTTGTTGTTAAAGTCACGAGGAAGAGACCGAAGTCCTTTTGCGTTCATAATTTTGGCTGGTCTTTCACTACCTTGCTTGCGATTAGTTGCTGGGGATCTTAGGATATGGTAAACAGTCGAAGCCGCAGCGCATTGCTGCAAAACACCTTCTATTTCAACGGAATTTTGAGCAAAACTGAGCAAGTATTAACAAAAGAATTAGCAAAAAGAGGAGAGAGAGCTAACACTTATTAGCTCTCATTTCTCTCTTAGCTCGTTTGTTGTTGAGCATATGGGCCTCGAAAAAAATTCAAAATTTTAGTTGCCACCCGTTAGTAGAAAATCGCAAAGAATAAAAAACGATATCACTGAACAACACATCAGGCTCAAGTCTTTCACTTCACTAAACAAGATTCGGAAACAACCTGAAATGTCGTTTAAAAGCAGCAGAAAAGTCAATGAAAAAACAACCGCAGTACGTATGTTGAAGTAGTGATGGAAGGTTATGAAGCCGAATTTGTTGCGTTGGCCAAGGGATAGATAATACGAATACGAATAAACTACGCATAAATACAAATACGAACGAAAACGATTTTGGTAGATACGATCAGGTAGAGATACGTATATATTATGAGTAGAATAGATGATCTTTGTTATCCAAGAAGTCCCTAGAGCAATGTCTTAAATTTACCAGCGTTACCACGTGTGTAACTATGTATGTAGCTAGTTTATGAATTCGGCCCACATTCTTAGATCTCTATAGATCTAAGTAAAATGATTTGCCTTGACAATGCGTACCATTGGTACTTCGCGTACCTGCAGGTATAAAATAGATCCTACTGCGATCCTTAGCCTCTTGTCCAGTCACTCCTATCCCTACCTCCCCGTGGTGCCGACTGGGATATGAGTAACCATAGGAAAGATCGGGTAACCAACCCCGGTGGGACCTTGGTCATATGCTGACAGGGAAGGGGGGGCTGCCCTCTTCAAAGGGTGCAGTCTATCTGAGCGTCTGTTCTCCATGTTAGGAGCGGCTGATCATCGTCCTTGTGCCAGCGTGGGACTCTAAACAGTGCTGTGCACGATGGTCCCCCGGCGAGACAGGGGATTGGGGAAGGCCCAACAAGCCGCCCTTAAAAAAATCAATGTTACAAATAATACAGAAGTTAATACGGACCGGAACAATCGGCAAAGACCTAGGCGACGAATTAAGGACTACGATTGGAAACTCGGAACATGGAACTGCAAATCGCTCTGCTTCCCTGGCTGCGATAGGATAATCTATGACGAACTTCAACCACGTAACTTCGAAGTCGTAGCACTGCAGGAGGTTTGCTGGACAGGACAGAAGATATGGAAAAGCGGGCATCGAGCGGCTACTTTCTACCAGAGCTGTGGTACCACAAACGAGCTGGGCACCGGCTTTGTAGTGCTGGGCAAAATGCGTCAACGCGTGATTGGATGGTTTCTAATCAACGCTAGAATGTGCAAGCTGAGGATCAAGGGTCGATTCTTCAACTACAGCATCATCAACGTACACTGTCCACACGACGGGAGACCCGATGACGAAAAAGAAGCGTTCTACGTGCAGCTAGAGCAAGTGTATTAAGGCTGCCCGCAGCGGGACGTAAAAATCGTCATTGGTGACATGAACGCTCAGTCCTACCTGGTAAGGGGGCAATGTACAGACCGGTAATAGGGCCTAACAGCCTGCATACCGTATCGAACGATAATGGCCAACGATGCGTGAACTTTGCGGCCTCCCGTGGTTTAGTAGTTCGAAGTACCTTCTTCCCCAGTAAAGACATCCACAAAGCCACTTGGAGATCACCTGACGTAACTTTGAGACGATGGCGGAAACGTACATCAGACTTAAGGCTGAAGCTGGTAGGATTGGGTTTGTGATTAATGCGTCGAAAACAAAATACATGAAGGGAAGAGGCTCACGAGAAGACAATGTTAGCCTCCTAGCACGAGTTAAGATCGACGGTGATGAAATCGAGGTAGTAGACGAATTCGTGTATCTGGGCTCATTGGTGATCGCCGATAACGACACCAGCAGAGAAATAAAAAGGCGCATTATGGCTGGCAATCGTGCCTACTTAGGACTCCGAAAAACGCTAAGATCGAACAAAGTTCGCCGAACCACAAAGTTGACCATCTACAAGACATTAATTAGACCGGTAGTTCTCTACGGCCACGAAACATGGACATTGCTAGTGGAGGACCAACGCGCCCTTGGAGTCTTTGAACGGAAGGTGCTGCGTACCATCTACGGTGGAGTGCAGATGGAAGACGGAACGTGGAGGAGGCGAATGAACCACGAATTGCATCAGTTGCTGGGAGAACCTCCCATCGTACACATCGCTAAAATCGGTCGACTACGATGGGCTGGGCATGTCGTAAGAATGTCGGACGACAGTCCTGTTAAAATGGTTGTCGAAAACGAACCGACGGGTACAAGAAGAAGAGGCACGCAACGAGCAAGGTGGATCGATCAAGTAGAAGGCGACCTGCGGACCCTCCGCAGACAGCGAGGCTGGCGAGTGACAGCCATGGACCGAATAGAATGGAGACAACTTCTGTGTACAGCAGAGGCCACGCCGGCCTTAGTCTGATTGGTAAGGTAAGGTAAGATTTGCCTTGTCATCCCAGAACTCTTTGTAGTAAGGTCCTTAGATCTAGATGCGTATCAAGAAAAATGTTAGTGCTGGGGTGTTGCGGTTATCCGCATGCGTATTTCTGTTTCTTAAATTCCTGTTTTTTTCTCACTGGGAGGCTACTTGTCATGCGGCCGACCTCTTTGATGTTAAACCGTCTTTTTCTTTCTAACATAGGGGCTATTAATAAACCACGTAGATGAGTGGTTTACGCTCCATACAAAAATTAAAAAAATTATATGGAGAAAAATCTACGAGGGGGGAGGGGGGTCTGCGATTTACAAAAAATGAGTCTGCGTGGTTTATGAACAGGCCCATACGAGCGGTATGGTTACTGTTTCCCTTCTTGTCACCCATCTCTCGTACTCATCCTACAACCTTGATAGAGAAGCACTTAATAGGGTTGTCAAAATGTTGCCGTGATCTCTCACTCGGTTGACTGCATTTCTATTGTCCGTGAAAAACTAAAGTGATTGCATCGTATGTTGTTCTCGGTTGAATAAATCGGATTTCGTTTGGTTTTTTAAATCGTATTGTGAAAATTGTGAAATCCAATCATTCCCAACAAAAAGGAACATTTGAGAGTACTGTACTGTGGTGAACGCTGATAATGCGATATGTAAGATTTGTTCACAACTGTATTCGCGGAAAGCATGCACTACCACATATTTAAGGAACCACTTGAAGGCGGTTAACCCCGAAGACTACAAAAAGTTCGAAAAAAAAAACTTAAAAGGGAAAGGTAATAATATTATGAATAGTTATGTTGTTTTGACGCCCCTTCGGGAATCCAAAAAAAAGTTGACATTGTTTGAATCAGAGCAAAAGTCTCAGAAATGGGATAAAAATGATCCCAGATCCCGAGTGGTCGACAAGTTAATTGGTGAAATGTTAGCTTTACATGATTTGCTTTTCCGATCCGTTGAAGGACTTGGATTTCATAGGCTAATGCAACATGTTGCTCCCAAATATCACTCAAGCGGAAGAGTGTGTTTTACAGACTTTGTGTGTGATACATTGTACTAAAAGTGATCAGAGAAAATTCAAATTATAATTGACCTTCTTCACTGTCTCGTACTAATAACTCGACTGGTCAAGGAGACTTGAATAAAATTCAAAAACGTTTTTATTTTTGTCTGATTTCTCTTTTTATTTATCAGGCTTTCAAAGTATTCTAAAACTGCACTAACCGTTGGAACAGTCCTTTTAATATGTTTGAAAGATTTATCCAAATCAAAGATTCACTATGCATTTACTCAAGTCAAAAATCCGTCCCAATCATTGCTTTTGACGAGTGGAAGATTATCGAAACTTGCGTTCTACTGTTGAAGCCATACGAGGAAGCTACTCGGAAGCTAAGTAGTTTGTTGGATTCTATTTCCTCGGTGATTCCTATTGTCTATACATTAACAAAAAACTTGAAACGATTTGTTGATAACTCGAAGGAAGATGAGATGACTTGTGAAGTAGCTTCAACGATAAGAGAAAGTATGGACACAAAATTTAATAATTTGGAGAATACTTTTCTATTCACGTTTGCCACTTATTTGGATCCACGATACAACAATATTTTTTTTACTGCTACTGTTATGAAAAAAGTGGAAGCTGAGATTATAAGATGGTACTGCATGAAATCTAATCCAACTGATGGCAGAAAACGTAAATTAACAACAGATTGGGACACACATGAATCCTCGCCAAAGCGTTCAACGAGTCAAACTCCAACCAGTGGTTCGAGTTTTCAACAAAAAATTGGTTTTTTACTTTAATTCATCGAGTGAAGAAAAAGATGACGTTCCAATTGTTGAAGAGCAGAGAATCAAACATACCTAACTACCTGAATGATATTAAATGTTTCAGAAAATCCTCTTGTGTGGTGGCAAGCTAAACATGGAATATATGATCAGCTTCGTGGATTAGTGAGGCGTTATATGTCCTCACCTCCTTCCAAGTGAATAGCTGATTAGTAGTGCTAGTACAGCTGCAAAAGTTTGTATCCGAAATTCAACATCCGCATTCGGGTCAAGATTCGCATTTATAACAACATCGGCATCCGTATCCGCATCCGCATCTGTTGATGTTTGGATTTCAATATCCGCATCTGCAGATGTCGTAAAAATCACATCCGTAACATCCAATCGGTTGATACAGGGTGGTTAATGACATATATGATATACCTGTGCAGATAAAAAGAAACATTGAATTTTTGGCGTTTTCTAATGCACATAAAGGGAATGCTAGATTTGGCAGAAATAATGGGATATTTCATGTTAATTAATGTCCGATAACTATTTTATGAAAGATTGCAAACATGTTGTATGGCGCATGAAAGATTGCAAAAAATTTCGTTGTTTACGCCTCCTTTGGCTTGGAATTAAACGAGGGAAAATTTACGCGCTTATTTAAATTTATTATTTTTTTCTGTGTAGTTTATGGTTTCAGTACATATTTCTGGAGCCATTGGACCGATCCGAATTAAATAAACTGACGAATGTTCTAGATTTTTCTAAAATCACATGGAAATAAAGCTTTGAGATCTGCAAATGTTACATGAGGTATGATTGTAGTTTATGGATAGGGTTTATATTATTAGAGAAACAGGTCTACAACTACAACGCGTATTGGGTTGCATTAATGTTCTTTGTAGTCAAAAAAAAACTCCCCGCTCAAAACCTATATGATTGGAAGAAACCATTTTCATCTAATGCGATGAGACATATGTTATAGCGATTTTTGCAGAACTTTCTGGCACAAAACTAGAAGGAAAAATTCTTCCAAAATTCAAGAATCCATTATCTTGGAAAATCATGGAAAGTTTGGAGGAATGTGTCTTGTTTGGCAGCCAATGTGTCAATGTGGAAGTCGGAGTTCTTCTCTCGTTACGAGCGGAGCAATCAATAAGGATGTGTATATTAATGAATGGATAAAAAAGTCTACTTCCATTCTTTCGAAGGCACATTGAAATCACATTATTTTGGCCAGATCTCGGGACGAGCCACTATGCTAAGGACAGGCACTTAATCCACCAGAAGTTTCACAGTATCCACCAATTGAGAGATACTGGGCAATTATTAAGGGGAATCTTAGGAAAGCTGATCAGAGATGTCAAAACATCAATGACTTTCGAAAGGCGATCAAACAACTGCGCCGGGAATGGAAGAGTAACAGCAAGTGAACTAAAATAAGCCGCAATATGCGGTTTTAAGATCTACAAGTATAAAGGGCGATACGGTCAAAATTTGGTCAATATCAACTTGACGTATTTCTTTCAATTTTGCATTTAAAAAACCTGAACACCCCTCATTTTGAAGGTGTGTGTGTGTAGAATGTTGCTCCTATTTTGATTAGGAATTCACTCTTCAGTTGTCAAAATGCCGTCCAAGTAAGAATAGCAGCGTATCAAAATTTTGCTCGCGCATCGCGAAAATCCGAGCTACTCGCACGCAAAGTTGGCAAAATTGCTAAAAGTTGCCAAATCAACCGTTACAAATGTAATTAAAGTGTTTGGGGAACGTTTGTCGACAGCCAGGAAGTCTGGATCGGGGGGAAATCGAAAACCGGAAGCCGCTGAGACGACAAAGAGAGTTGCCCGGTAGTTTCAAGCGAAACCCTAACCTATCTCTCCGAGATGCCGCAAATAAGCTGGGTGTATCGTCTACAACCGTGCATCGAGCCAAAAAACGAGCCGGACTATCGACTTACAAGAAGGTAGTGACTTCAAATCGCGACAAAATACGACGGCCAAAGCGCGATCCCGGAGGCTGTACACGACGATGCTGACGAAGTTTGACTGCGTGGTAATGGACGACGAAACCTACGTCAAAGCCGACTACAAGCAGCTTCCGGGACAGGAGTTTTATACGGCAAAAGGAAGGGGAAAGGTAGCAGATATTTTCAAGTTCACGAAACTGTCAAAGTTCGCAAAGAAATATCTGGTTTGGCAAGCCATCTGTACCTGTGGCTTGAAAAGCAGCATTTTCATAGCTTCCGGGACTGTCAACCAAGAAATTTACGTGAAAGAGTGTTTGAATAAACGTCTGCTGCTTTTCCTGAAGAAACACGGTTGTTCCGTACTGTTTTGGCCGGATTTGGCATCTTGCCATTACGGTAAAAAGGCCATGGAGTGGTACGCCGCCAACAACGTGCAGGTGGTTCCCAAGGACAAGAACCCTCCCAACACGCCAGAGCTCCGCCCAATTGAGAAATACTGGGCTATTGTCAAGCGGAACCTAAAGAAGACCAAAAAAACTGCTAAGGACGAGCAGCAGTTCAAGGCAAACTGGCTTTCTGCGGCGAAGAAGGTGGACAAGGTGGCTGTACAAAATCTGATGGCAGGGGTCAAGCGTAAGGCCCGGCAATTCGGGTTTGGAAAAGCGGAAGCCTAACTGAATATTTTTCCTGAATTTTATACTAATTGAACTTGAAAAAGAAATTTAATTTGATTTTTTAAATAAACGATTTCACCGATTTACACGCGTTTTCCCTTGACCAAATTTTGACCGTATCACCCTTTAGTTCCCGTTAGAATTTGATACGGTGTAAATTTGGCACGGATCGTTTTTGGAAAGTTCTTGAACAACTTTCTACCTTAATACTTGTTTCACATTGGATCTTTGAATCTGCACGAACTCATGTGGTATTGACGGATTTGCTTGTAGATATGGAGATCGAACTTCAAAGAGTTTTTGGATAGTGTAGTGCAACTTGTCACCTCGATAAATGTTTCAGTTTAGGTTGTTGGACCCCCATTAATATATATTATACGCTTTAACTGTCAAACGATTGAACATTTCACTTGAAGATATGGATTGGAGTTCTTGTATAACCTTTTTTAACTCCAATACTTATTTTAATCTTAGGACCTGCAGAATAATAAATCGTACTCAACAACTAACCAAAAAAGATGAATAATGTTGCTAGTAGTTATAAAGACCTCTAGTTCAAACAGCTATTGGATCACCTAGAAAAACTGTCCACCACAATATTTGTTTAAGCTTAGATCTTCAAACTACCAAACTTTTGACAGTTGGCTTATAGATGAATGAAGACCTAAAACTTCGCGACAAGTTTTGAAATTTTCTTCCATTCTTTTTCAAACCGTTAAATAGTATCTGCTGCCAAGACATGTTTCCTAAGATGTGATTTTGTCTATTCCCAAATTTCTTTAGTATTCTGAAAAAAAAAACTGTTGGAACCAATTAAATCGCTGCCCAAGTACTGAGAGATAAAGATGAACTGCAGGACGCAGCCATAAAAAATAAATAGTTAACAATTATTGCGGTTTCTGATTGTGTCCATTTTTTCTGGGGTAGTCTTAGTCAGGCGACGTTCCCCACGAGGTGACAGTGATAAAATCAAGACGATAGACGAATTCATCTATCTATGCTCATTGGTGACTTCCGATAACGACACCAGAAGAAAGATACGAAGGCGCATTATGGCTGGCTATTGTGCCTACTTTGAACTCCGGTGGACGCAACGATCGAGAAAAGTTAACCGAGCTACAAAGTTGACCAGTTACAATAAATTAATTAGTCCCAGTCAAGTTATTAGTACACGACACTGAAGAAGTCTTCACATTGTAGACGAAATACGCGTATCTGTCAAGATAAGCAATAAAGGTAGTTGGAATTAAATGGAAAATATTAATTTTTCTTCTTATTTCTAGTCCAATTAATTAAACAGGTAGTCATCAGCGGCCACGAGACATGGACAATTGAAGGTATTGCATACGATCTACGGTGGAGTGCAGATGAAAAAAGTAACGTCTTTTTCTTCTTTTAGCATTTCAAGCTTAGTTACAATTTGTTTATTGCTTGCACTCAACTTAGTGTTCTAAATGTACTCCCACAGTTATTAATTGAGAGCTTTCGATGCAATTTCTGCATTAGCATAATTGTGTAGCAAGAACAATCATACCCTTTGTCCAGGGAGTCAAGAAATTTTTCTTATCGAGAAATTCCTAGACCCGACTGAGAATCGAACCCAATCACCTCCAGAAATTTTGTTACTTTATAGCTGCGCCTTTACCGTCTGAACTAATGGAGGACCCGAACGTGGAGGAACGTGGAGAAAGCAAATGAACAACGCATTCCATCAATTGCTCCCATCGTTCAATCCACTAGATTCGGTTGACTTCGGTGGGCTTGGCATGGCGTAAGCCAGTCAAACGACAGCCATAAAAAAACAAAGATTTTCAATAACGATCTAACGAGAAGAGGGGGTGCACAACGAGAAAGATGGTTCGATCAAGTAGAAGGAGACCTGCGAAAGCTTCGCAGAATGTGAAGCTGGCGAAACTGTGTACAGCACAGGCCACCTCTGTCTTGGTCTGATTGGTAAGGTAAATACTGTCTATCAAATCCCGAACAAAACTTTAACATCGAAATATCTGCAGTTAAAATCTACCATCAAGGGGCTGAAATGTTGAACACTTCCTAGAACTCGGTTCGAAAGATATCTTTAATCATTGCGTTGTAATTCACGCCATCATCCCAGATGTAAGCAAAAGAAAAAAAAATCATTACACAATCACACAATTATATTATTAAGTCAACCAATTCATCGCAATGGCATTGCCAGTCGTTCATGCTGCTGCAATAAGTACAGATCAATTAAACTTGTGCTGCTATCCCACCGTCATCATCAAACAGCCACATCGGAGATCGGGTTGATCTAAGGTAGCCGCAACAAATACTCACAAAGGAAAACAATATTCCAATATCGTGACGCCACCGCCATCGGATAAGCGATGATGACGAATCTGCGATTCCGACAATTTTCTTCCGATCAATTTACAAGGGCGGTATCGTTGGTTGGAAGAAGAAATGTGTTTACTTTTCGATGTCGATTAAATTGAAGGCAAAGAGAAATGATCTGTTATTAGGATGATTGATGGTAGTTTTCAATTTTCAGCTTAGCTTGATCTTTTACCACAATTGATGATTTGTGTAAGCGATGTTGATTGATGGCTACCGGTTGTTTCCAAGGAAGCTCAATTAAGCCGTAGGACCTTCAACAAGGGCTGTGCAGTGAAAACCTTCACTGTCAATGTGAAACAATTACAGTGAAAAAAGTGCATTCAAACCGCTTCTATTGCTTATGCAGTTATGAGACTCACAGCTGGTAATGAGACGAACGCCTTTCAAAAACATTACTTCATATCAGTTTCACTGCAAATCAATTACGCCAGTGACGCAATTGTTAAAGCTACACCCGCTCGTTACTTTCGATTTCATCTACTTCTGTTCGTAAGGCGGTTTCTGCTTTAATCTAATTTTCTCCTCAATTGAATGCATTACTGCTCAGAATCATATTGCAAGTGGATGCAACCACGAAGAACTCGCATCTAAACAGAAGACTTCAACGCCAATCCAACACGAACCTCATCGCCGGCCAAGTTCGAAGCTCTTTCCTGTGCGACGTACTTTAATCGCGGTGCGCTTAACTCAGCTGGATGTTACATAATTCGTGGGACGCAGATGCGAAAACGAGATTCCCAAAACAACACTATTAAAGTGGAGCACTCAACCGTTCACTACATACGTATGCGAACGGTGTTTATCGGAAATACATAAATGAGGAGCGCAAATATGGACAAAACGAGATAAGACTGGCAATCAGTCGCTGCTCCTGCTGCTGTTGATGATGGTAGATGGTCGGTATACAAAACAAAACGACGTGGCTAGGCGCCCCCGAGGAGTGATGTTTTGCGTGAAACGAGTTGCGTCTTGCTTGCCGCCTGCTTATGATGAGTGGGATGATTCGAAGCACTCCGATTGGCGGCAGCAACGGTGATAGTGATGGTAGCATTAATGAATTGAACATGGAAAAGAAGACGGAGGTTGCATTTCATTATGTATGTTGATTGTCATAAATGGAGCTTGTTAATGTAGTTAACAAATTTTTATCGGCATTATGTCTGTTGATGAGGTATGATTTGAGTGATAGGGTGGTTAAACATAGACGGATACAGTGCCTTGCTATAAGAATAGAAATTGATAGAAGTGAGTTTTTTTTGCGAATCGAAATTTCTACGTCACCAATAACTAATTGTATTAATGACTAAGCATCACTTTGTTTTTTTCAAGCAATTAGCGAAAATCTCTTATTGCTAGGATTGGACCTAATCTTTTATTTTGCTCCAGCGAAATGTATACCTAGTTCTGCAAAACCAAGAATTTTCGGAGAAAAGCTCGATTCAAAGTAAATCTGGACGCACGGTTTAATACACCACCGCGTCCCTGGTGGTCGGAACAAAAAACGTTTAACAGGCATTTATTGATGTTACATTGACAAAGAAACTGGTGAAAAGTTCGTTTGATTGATCGACGCATCTCGAAATTACGGATCATGGAACTTGAGAAAAGAAAATTACCTATGCACAAGCATCTAGAGAATCCTTCGTGGTCTGCCTCCAAACTAGCAAAAGTGTTAAAATTCCCACAGTCAACGGTGTGTCTTGTAATCAAACGTTACAAGGATACTCTGAGTGTGGATAGAGCACAGCGTATCTATCATAAAAATGACACTAGGGACAAAGAACTTATGAAAAAGGTGTTGATGTACGTGAAAGGCAACCCAGGTGTCTCCATACATGATTTGACAAAAAAATAGGATTCCTTCCAACTTTTCCTCCGTTCGTAACATCCTTTCAAGGAGAGGTTATAAGTCTTTTCGTGCAAGTAAACATCCGAATCGCTTCCTGAAACAAAATTAAGTGGCCAAAAAACGAACACGAACGTACTATACGAACGAGTTTTGAGGAAAGTTCATGGCTGTATTTTAATGCATGACGAAACATATGTCAAAATGGATGATAATCAAATCCCCGGACGAAAATTTTACATGGCAACTGATCGTGAGGATGTCCCTTCTAGGTAAAAAAATATGTTTGGTGATAAGTTTGCTCGCAAACTAATGATTTGGCCAAGAATCTTCAGATGTGGCCTTAAAACCAAGGCAGATCACAAGTAAAGTGCAACAGTTCGTTCTAACTAACTTGTTGTGTATCGTTTGGAAGCTGAAATACTCTTTCATTTGACGTTTCGATCAGCCGTGTATGTTGTTTCGTTCTTGAGTTATGATCACTTGAATGCGTCCAAATTTACTTTGAAACGGGCTGTAGCTAGAAAATCTGTTATAAAACAATACGTAGATGAGATAGAAGTAAAAAATATTCAGCAAAGTTTCATTAAATTAAAATATCTACAATTAAGTAGAAGCAAAAAATCCTTTAAACCATAGGAATGTTTTTTTTTTATAATGTACAGAAAAGGACCGCCCTTGTCACCAAACAAAACCAAAAGAGAGATCTTATTTTTTAAATTAAATTTTCCGAAGATGGTGGAATTCGATGCGGATTTTTTCAATAGATCTCATGACCCCTGTTTGGACAGCAGCACTGGTCTTGAGTGTCGTGAACAGAAGTGGTAAATCTACATTTCTTTTGCAAACTATTCACCCGTTGCAAAATTTGAGGCCTGCACACCACCAACAGTTTGTGTGTACAGTTTGAGCGACCGCGGGAATAGAAAACAGAAAAAGATATTTTTCCCTTTTTCCGCCTACAGTTTCAAGCAGTTTAGAAACGGTTTGTTACCGTTTTTGATACTTTGATTAAAAACGAACTTATTTGGTTAATTTCGATTATAAGTTGTTAGAATCCATTCTTATGATTTGATTCCATACAAGGTCTGTAACCACATTTTTTTAAATTTTCTCATAATGGAATTAAATGGAATTTGCTCGCGATTACTAGCGAAAATTGAAAAAAGAGATTCAAGGTTTAATTTTTTATTTTTAAAAAGTGATCAAATGAAGTGTTAAATTTTAAATTTCTACTAGTTTCCCAATCACAATCGTTTCTACTAATACGCTAAAAAAAGTTTTTTTTTTTCAAAATAGT